>CM034006.1:8167373-8409046 GCA_019603395.1 Cyrtorhinus lividipennis | reverse complement strand
TTTTGCCTCCGTACCCACGGTACGATTTCTTACACGTTTAAAGCGCTAAGCCGTTAGATAGGATTTCAGAGCCCATATATCCACCCGACGCGATCTCAGACGACATCCAAAAACACCAACCGACATTCCCCAAGCCTAAAATGCAAATAGATTTTTTACTGAGGTAACTTTGAACGTGCTGCAAAGCTGTTTCAGTCTAGTTTCCATATCAAACTCTAGTGGCGGCCTTGATTTAGCCCTTCGAATTTTCTTTCACGCCTTTGTGTACATGTTCAATGTCTCTCTAGGGGTCGTCCATTTTAGCCTTCCATAACAATCTCGGCTCGATTGCGTACTCCGCCCAATTTATTGACTGTGCAAAGAGGGTTTAAAATGAATAAATAACTTCAATATGAGACTGATTAATAGAAAGATGAGAAATAGAAAATTGTTCAACATGGCCAGATAACGCTCAGAGTTCACAGTTACAGTCACTCCATTTTCCTCGAAGAAGTAAGGTCCGATGACAGCTCTCTTCCCAACAGCACACCACACTGTAACACGAGGGCTGTGTAGAGGTCTTTCGTGAGTCTCTCTTGGATTTTCAGGCCCCCAATACCTGAAGTTTTGTTTGTTGACAAACCCATCCAAGTGGAAATGTGCCTCATTGTTAGTGAAAAGAACGACATTTTTGTTGTCGTCAAACACATCATCCTCTCACAAAACATCTTATGCTCGTTATAATCTGCCAGCAATAATTGCTGACAAATCACCAACTTATAGGGATGAAAGTGTAGATTGACTTTCAATATTGATACAGTTGATTGTGAGAGGTTCAAATTTGCTGCACAAAGTTGGACGGAACAGTGTGGGCTCTGGAGGGCAGTGACTATCACGCACTCAACGTTCTCTGGAGTTCGCGCTGTTCGATCTCCTCCCCTCCTTTTTTTTTGTAACACTGCCCGTTTCCCTGAAGTTTTCAACCCACCTTAGGATTACATTACGAGTTGGGATAGCTCCGCAGGGAGAAATTGCGTACTCTCGACGGAAATCTCTCTGTGTTTGAATTATCGACTCACCGTTCACTAAAAACCTACTTACCGCGAAAACACATTGTGGCATCGTTCAAACCATCTTTGCAACTAACCTAAAAAAACTTCCCTTCATTGTGAACACGATGGTCCCAACCCCACCCCTCACAGAGTTCCCCACGCTGAGTACTACCCATTTCAAAAACGTCCGACTTCGTTGGCGGACCCTGTAGGAAGTCGTTACATAAACAAATATTTCAAGCGAACTAATTAATGAGGTTAAGCAATCTGAGTATCCTGTCTCGATTGGTCTGAGCGGCGTACCTGACTGGCTTCAGGACTTGCTTGTAAAGGGTTGTCTAGTTGTGGATTGTCGAGTTGTAGATTATCAGTTCTTCCTTTTTTTCCTCCACTTTTCCTCCTCCTGACCATCGCGTCGTGCATCATACCGAGGTACATAGCTTCAAAGGCGTGTGAAACCACCTTGTTGTTGAGATGAGCTGGAATGTACACCTATTGGTACACCTGATTTGGACTCATTCATTTAATTCTTCCCCAATTTGGAGGATTGTGCGCTTGTTTCAATATTGAACCATCATCTTTGTTTCTAACAGCCAGAATTACCGTGTCATCGGCGAACGGTGCTGCCAGTGTTTCTTTCATTTCACTGGTGACGAGGAGAAGACTACTCAAAGGACACTCCCCAAGGCACTCGGAGTATTGGTCATTTTGGGTTCTAAAGTGGCATCTTCGTGTGTTTTACAGGGAGATATCGGTCTGAAGAATAGGAGGAACTTTTGAAGGAGCATCTTTTGGAGTTAACGATTGAGCCCTTCGTGTCGGACTTGGTCAAACGCTTGTTTGGCGCAGAGGAAGATGGCAGAGCTAACTTTCTGCCCTTAGAGAGTTTTTTCTATGCTAGTGTTTACTTAGTGAACTTATCAATGGTCGGATGTTTGCTTCGAAACCAAAATGGTGTTTTGGTCTCTTATAAACGAGCATTCCGAATGATGTGGATAACACGGACAAGAGGGAGATGGGCTCGTATGACGGTTCTTACGTGGCTTCCCTGATTCAGGAATCATACTCATCTTCGGTATTATCCACATTTGTGTTTTTTTGAGAAATCATTCTAATAAATAACTTACGGAACACTGGATTGCACACGGCTCATAGCACTCAAGACTCACCTGGAACAAAACAAGGAAGGCGTTGTGTTAGGATTCACCTATTACGAAAATGCATGAAAATACGGTTACATGGTTTTGGTTAGTTATTCCATGAGTAATCAACCTGTTCAATCTCTTCGATTTGCCCAAATTTTTTTTTCTGGGCGTTTCAAGGTGTCTAGTTCAAAATAAGCAAATGTCCGTCCGCCGTACGCCGTCCGCTTTCGCGCCGCTTTTGGTAGTGGAAAATTGTCTAAAAATCTGATATTTCGGTGAGGAACCGGTTTCCGACTCCAGTTGGTCCTCAAAAATTTTCACCCCGATCAGACCAAATTGAGAAGGGGGGATAGGGGTCAAAATGTGTTTTTCGAAAATAGGAATTTCTAGGAGTAAGGGGTATCATTTTCTCTTAAACTTAGGACGCTGAATCCAATGGAACGGGTCTCAGAATGATTTATGCTCACTGGAAGAGATGATGGGTCAAAATGGGTATCCATCTACCTATTTTGAATGTGGTTTTTCGAGATTTCTGGTACCTAGGCGTATGGGGTATCATTTTCTAATAAATGTTAGACGCTGAATCGAACGAGTCCGGGACACTCCAAACTCAATGCTTTCCCCCATTTTCTCCATGCTCCTGGTCCGAGGAATAACCAACCCCTGTAAAAGAATTTGCAGCGTTTTTTCCCTGGTGACTTGATCCATAACTCTGCTGACTCAATAACAAAGCGCACGTATGAAATCAGGGTTGGAAATTAGCTGTTGTGCATAAATATGTCATAATAGGTGCCTAGTCCAATCATCTACTATGCCGACGATAGAAAAGATCACACGTGTGAGCTTGTATGAGTAGATTTGCAAGAGAAATTCCTCGAACCGAAGCAATACAATTTTTCCCTTGCTTCTCCTTTGAGCCTCTTCAAAGCCGGTGAAGTAAGGTTATGCTAAAATAAGCAGTGAAAGAAGCTATCACTGTTCGAAAATTCCAAAGTTTTTGGTATTCAACGGGTCAAGGTGGCGCAGTGAAGCAATACTGGGGGTTGATCAGAATGCAACATGAATAAAACAAAACGGGACGGGGATGGCAAACGCACTAGGGATGGGGCGATTGCGCGATGCATTTTTGTCAGGAGGGAAAATCGGAAGTCAATAGGCTCTACGAAAGGTTTGATATCTCGATTTCACGATTCCCTGTAAGAGAATTTCCAGAGCCGCGAGGGGTTTGACGGAAACACGCGAAAAATAATGCAACAATATTGCGGAATGAACGAATAACGTGTAGATAACAACTAGTCTCGTGTCTGCAGATAGGATAGTGACAGTATCGGTTCCCATTGGTTGTACACCCAGAGAAAAACGCTCTACAAAACTATACCGTACACAAGCGAAATGGTTCGATTACTTTTATCAGTGGAGCGCACCACATCGAATTGGACATATTTCTCTCGGTTTTCAACAAAGTCCGTCAGATATGACGGGGTCATGCGTGACTGATGCAGAATATTTGTTGGAATTGTACCAGATCCGGCTCGCATTGATAAAGCGCGTAGGGGGCTATTGGAGTGAGGCATTATTACGGTTTCAAAACAAATAATGACATTTTCATAACCTTGTACACTCGTACAGCCCCGCATTCAGGACCTCAACTGCCTTTGAAAACGATGAATGTCCGAATGACTCGAGTAATGAAGAACGTTGCTATCAAGTATTGTATAAATAAACGGGGGATGTGACAAGTTAACACGTTGAAACCTTTTTGTCTCTTCATCATTAACACGTATTATCATGTCAGATTAATGATATACACTGCGAAATTATATTGAGTAATGTTACGTGTGTATTTTTCTAGCAGAGTGGTCTTCTTATTTATTTTAAATTATTCACATAAATTTTCAACATAATTGTATCTTCAACCCATTTTTTTTTTATGTTGCTAATTCCCAGAATTAACCGAAAAATATAATTGCACTGTCCTGTCACTGCCAAATCACGAGTAACCACCCTGATTAGTTCAGCCCGCGTTTCATTAAAAATATTAATATTTTGCAATCTCATAATTCGGGGAGCAGGGTAATGATACATGCATTTGGTCCGCTGGAAAAACTGTCATACATTCAAGAATATCGATCAAAAGTCGTTAGCCCACAGGCGTTTCTTGGATCAGATAGCTCAGAAACTTGGTTTGAAACGGTTCATTATTATTGTTATCGACTCACCCTTCATAGAAGATGAAGGAAACACTTCAGAGTCCTTGTTAAACGTTTTAATATTCACAAAGTAGGCACTTGATCAGAGAAAGCAACAGATACGTCAGTAGCGCAATGGCGAGGCCATGAAATAAACTGAGAGAAAGAGGGGCAGAACGGCTGTGAGGATCCTATCCACAGCCTTCTAAATTAAACTGTAGTAACATGATATTTTACATTGTTTTGCTTTCCTGATGCATATTGAAAGATTCAGACAATAGATACAAAAATAGACATTCAAGTAAAATATCACTCAATACACTTTAGTTAGGAAATGAATGCAGAGAGAAGAGATCTGAGCCTTTTTGAGGAAATCCATCGAGTCCAAACAATCGATTCTTGTATTCAGTAATTTGACAAAGAATAAATTGTCTCGCTTAGTCGATGCACTCGGTTACTTACATTTTTAAAATCGATGAAATACATGTTCCTGTGCGACTGTTATAACTAGAGGAAAGTATAACTATAGCTTGTCGGTAAAGAATACGTAGGAGCCGCTGCCTGGCGGAGAAGAAGTGAAACAAAAAGCGGGGGAAATTCGCCGTTTGTGTGGTTTTTGTACAAACGTCAGCACTGAATCGACTCCCAAAAATTGATAAGCACAGATGCAACAAACGGCGAACGTGCTTTAACGTGCCTCTTCTCCGCAAGACAGCGACTCCTACGTATTCTTTTCATTACTGACAAGCTATAGTAAGTTGCCTAGAATACCTAGAATCAGGACGTCAAGTGAATTTTATAATTTCCTGGAAGTTTATTCTGTTACGTCTACGTTTCATGGGTTTTTGATTGTGCTCGATACATGTCCCTACGTATAATTTGTGGCTAAAAAATTCAATTCCCTCTTCGGAACGAACAAAGGTTGTCACATTTAATTATGTTAGCAGCATGTCTGCACGTTTTTTCTTCTTTTTGTCGCGCCGTTAATTACCAATATCGTGACGGGTACGGTTTTGTTAGGGGACAGCGTCAGCTCGAGTTATTAAATCAATAGCCATAAAACGACAAAGCGACCGAGGTTTCCTTCGACTTGTGGGGGAAAAAAGGTTCACCGGCTTAAAGTGAGAGGCAAGGCTGACCGATGATCAAATCAAAATGATTGATTTCACGTCACCACCAAATATAATTAAATAAAATGAGGATGACGCGATGAAATAATGGCCGAGATACGATTTTAACGAAGATAAAAATATTGGGTATTTTCATCTTCTAGGTGATCTTCTGAAGTGTAGGTTATATATTAGAAGTTTTGATAGCATTTCTTCAAGACGAATGATCTGAAGGTGGAATTCTCAAATTTACATACAATAAATTCGTTTCACAACTGAACATTCCGATTAGGTATGTAATGTTTGTCCCATTCAGGAAGGCCTGTAGAAGCTTGAGGAATCAGGCTTCTGTATCGATTTGAAAAATGATTTTTTTCGTTTTTATTCAGACCAATGCCGAACTAACGCGGCCACCCATCGCGTTGGGTCTTTTTAAACGGATTCGTTTAGCAAATCAAAGGTAACCAGTAAAACTTGCCTCCTCTAATCCGCAAAGGAACAAGCATCACTAATTAGCTTACAGGAACTGTCTCGTCGAGTGGAAGTTGGAAGGACTGACTTTTTGCGAGGTTGTCTACGAGGGCGGTTCAAAACGAGAAGTCAGAGAGAAGAGAAAGAGGAAACTCGGGGAATGAGGTGAACCAAGGGTAATGAAAACACAAAGCGGCTCGGGTCCCAATGCGCCTAATTGGGAGGACCTTCTTTCCTTTAATATTCTTTCCTTCTGACTCGACTTTACCTGGAATCGCCTTAATCTTCCGTAAAGTGAATTAAATTGAGTCAATTTTTTGTATCTTCAGTCTCGTAGTTTCTTCCTTTTGATCAACAAGTTTACGAATGGGTGGGTGGGCGCCATTCTTGGGTAATGAGTGGGAAGAAAGTACGAAGTTATTTTAAATTCAATGCTGGAAGTATTCAGCCGATTTGTACTTTGTTGCTTGTTCACCTGGGAGCACCAAGTATTTATAAATGCTGCGTTGAGCAAGTCATTTTATAAAATGTTTGAAAACAGGAAAATGCTATAATAACAAAATAGGTAATGTGGAATTCCTAACCTCGACACCTTTGAGAGATGTGCGAATAAATAGAGTCCTGGTTAGAACATCGTTGAGGCAATATCAGCAGAGTCAAGAACGTTGATGAAGAGTCAAGATGAGTCATGTGACGCAACAAGAGGCCATTAATGCAGAGCAGAATTTAACAGGACGACATGATTTAGATTCCGGGATAAGCGATGGAGACCGGGAACGAGAGCGGCTCTAACAGCCGTCCACTGCGTGAGTATATCGAAGAGGAGCGGGTGGATGTTCAAGTGTCGGAGTGAATCACAGAGATGTAACTGACCATTGTGACACACTTAGCGGCCCGTTATGAGCTTTACAAACGTCTAAGTGAGAGGGCTCTAAGGGGTTCAAGTGCCGATGCGTTATATCGGACGGAACACTTGGCGCCACGCTTACGATTTCACCTAACGAATTCACTCTCAACAGAACGTTAGTGTATCCAGCAAAAGGACCCTCTGAACGAATTGAGAATTAAACCGCAGCTTCAAATCTGTGTCAAATAGACCTCGTCATTTATATTGGCCAATTCAATACTCGTAAACGCTTAAGGTCAAATTTTGGAGTGAATTGGAGAGATCGACTATTGTCAGGAAAACATAAAATGATTATCCTAGGTAAGTAGTGTGAAAATGTATGTTCTGCCTATCATCAGCTGACTGATAAGAGCCCCCTTCTGACGTCACGCCCCCCTCTGACGTCATGCCCCCCTCTGACGTCACGTGAGGTAGGTCGGTGGGTATTTTCGCGGTATTTTTTGAATATCTCCACCCCCCTCCCCTCCTGATATTTTCGCGGTACTATTTGAATGTCTCCACCCCCCCCCCCCCCTCACCCCCTCCTGATAATGATTATAAACTGCCAAAAATTATTTTTGGATGGGCCATAATTTGGGCAATTTACTCAACGTAAGATGGTCGTGTTTGGGCTCATTTTAAAGCCCTTTATCACCAGATATCACTTTTAATACAAAAATTATTTTTGGATGGGCCATAATTTGGGCAATTTACTCAACGTAAGATGGTCGTGTTTGGGCTCATTTTAAAGCCCTTTATCACCAGATATCACTTTTAATAATCAAATACCAATTATTTTGGGAGTGGGCCATTAAATTTGAGTTTGGGGGTGGGCCAATTTTTTGGGCAGTTTACTCAACGTAAGATGGCCGTGTTTGGGCTCATTTTAAAGCCCTTGATCACCAGATATCACTTTTAATAATCAAATACCAATTATTTTGGGAGTGGGCCATTAAATTTGAGTTTGGGGGGTGGGCCAATTTTTTGGGCAGTTTACTCAACGTAAGACTGGCCGTGTTTGGGCTCATTTTAAAGCCCTTGATCACCAGATATCAGTTTTAATAATCAAATACCAATTATTTTGGGAGTGGGCCATTAAATTTGAGTTTGGGGGGTGGGCCAGTTTTTTGGGCAGTTCACTCCACGTAAGATTGCCGTGTTTGGACTCTATTTAAAGCCCTTGCTCACCAGATATCACTTTTAATAATCAAATACCAACTATTTTGGCAAGTGGGCCATTATTTGGGCAACTGACTTAGCTATATCATGCTCCCAGAAGTTACGAGCTTGGGAATTATGAAAAACATTTACCTTCACAAAACGCTGATGCATGCGTCTAGATTCATAGGAGAAACAGGTTTGTGCTTGTATTCTCACATCAGCAAAAAGTGAGTTACACGTGTCAAGGTTATTAAACCCCTCCGTGGTACAGTTGCGCAGAAGAAACTGCAGCTCCCCCCACCCCTTTATTTTCACCTACTCCCACTGGCCTTCTATCGGGAAAACCTCCCATTCGACTTCATCCGATTGAGGAGTGATCACATCGTTCTTCTTCTTTTCACAGTAAGTACATGTATCATCATTATGCTGCATTGCTTTACTCATATTAGCTATATTCTGATCTCTCTTCTTTCTTTTTCTTTTTCTAACCCATAGATGAACCAATTACTTCATAAAATCCAACGAGCTGCATGCGTATCAGAGATGAGGTCTCTGGAGTCGCTAGCTATTGGAATGCCTTACGCTGTCGTTCGTTTGGCATGTGTTGTCACCAAGCACGGGCCTGCTGTTCAGGCGTATTTAGAAGAGATAACCGATTGCCAGCAACTGGTTAGTGAAGAAGACGCATATTTTAGGGTATATTTGCCCAAAAGGATAGCCAATCAACTTTCTGAACAGGACGTTGAGGAGTACAACGCGTCAGAGAAGACGTTCACCCTGGTATATAGAGGGAAACGAGGCAACGCTTTCCTTCTTGATATGTACTAACTGATTAAGCTTTTGAAAATATTGTGTCTTTTTTATATGTTATGATAAAATGATGTAAATGCATATATATTTGAATTAAATAATTGGATATTAATAAATGAAGAGGAGTGTGAAGTTTTGAGGTTGTCACACACTAGGCACTGCGAGGCTGGGGCAGTGTCTTATCATAATAATAATATTATTTTCATTATATATTTTAGTCCTTCTTTTATACGGTTGACGCTCGGATAATGTAAGTTCATCATCAGCAGTAAATAAGTATAAAACCCATGTGTATGCAAGTGTTATAGTTATAGTTGAATTAGGATCCTCAACAGAAAATGACACGCTATTGCTGCAATTTACTGTGTTTCAAAATTCCTCGTCATCAGATTGATGGAATACCTTGTGAACGGTGTATTCATTTTTCTTATTGTGTCTGTCACTGCGAAACGTACCTTAATAACAACGAAAAACAAAATGAAACCCAAAATAGCGATTACTCCAGGGAATCAACCAGCTAGCTTCCTTCCCCTTCCCAATCATTGCCCCCACCATATGATATTATCATTATAGCGTCGTGTTTTAGTATTGTGACGTTTCTCGAATCAGTAGGAATGGCTAGTTTTGTGGTAGCGGATGCGCTGAAAACATTCACCAACCGTCATTTGTCCAAGCGGCAAATTCTCAACTTTGAAGAACGTTTCTGGGAATTATTCACGAATGACAGCGAGAAGTATCAATTATCTTTATATTGGTTCAAAAACGTTGTTTCCATCTATCGTGATACATCATTTGGTATGGATTTGTTTAATCTTTTGAAACAATGTGACGTAAACATTTGAGCTCAAATTTGGAACTTTTTTTTGATGAACCAATCAGATTGGGCTTCCCCCACCCCTTGATGTTCTTCTCATTATAGCCTTTTATCTCATTAAATACGAATTAGTAATCGTGCGTGAACCGAGTTAGAAAGTTCGCAGAAATCATGGTTATTAACTCGAAACAACTGTTCTTTGATAAAAGGAAGAAGAGAGGAATTATAGTGAATAAGAACGATACAGATAAAGGACTTGATCAGGTTGTGATCTTCAATGGCTCAAGTTCTATCATTATACCTGCACAGGAGTGGATCCTTGTTGAAGATAATCTGCGGAATAACCTCAACGCGTCTCTACTGCAAGCCTCATCCAGTAAGCTACGTAAGAATCATGAACCTATAATAATATCTGATACGTGGATGATTCGAGTACAATACAGCATCCCAACTTTTGGAAAGAGACGTGCAATTATTCTATATGAAAAAGTTCCATGGCTACCCGATGTAAACATCAGATTGAGTGAAGTTACTCTCAGCCGTCCCGACGCAAAAATACTCTTGCTACATCTTCCAGTTATTAAAGATTTCCTGAATGGTGAAGCCTTCAACAAGTCAGTGGAAACTCAAACTGAAATACTGGCTGATTCTCCGCAACAATTACATGCATCATCTCCTCCATTATTATTTGACCTGAACACTCGGGATTTTGACTATATAATCCAAGACCTTCAGAATAATGGAATAAGAAAAATCGAAAGTGTCAATGAATGTGTTCCATTGACAACCTCTAGTGTACCTACATCGTGATTCTGTAATGTTGAAAAATAAATTACCATCCATCCAATTATATATATATATATATTTTTTATTATTTTTTCCCCCTCTTCTTCTTTTCTTTATAAAGGAGTCCATCATATAGTAAATACATCCATAAGAGTTTGAGCAATCTGTAAGTGAACATGAGTTTGAAGAGAAAATTGGCTGAAGAGTTGCATAAACCCAAAAGACGGTATTTCCATAGAGCCCGAGTTCTGATTAAGGGAATTCTAACTGATTTATGGCAGGCAGATTTGGTGGACTTGAGGATGTATCCTGATAAAGGATATAAATATTTACTAACAGTGATCGATACTGGTTCCAAGAAAGCCTGGGCTGTACCTCTGAAAACAAAATCGGGGGTTGAAGTGTGTGATGCTATATCGGGTATTTTCAGGTCAAGTAAGCTAACACCCAAACACCTCCAAGTCGATCAAGGTCGAGAATTTTATAATCCGCACGTTTTAGATCTAATGAAGAAGAAAAAAGTTAACATGTATAGTAGTTACTCCGAGCTTAAAGCGCAAATAGTGGAAAGGTTCAATAGAACTATCAAGCAATGGATGTGGACTGAGTTCAGTGTTCAAGGAAATAGAGAATGGGTGCATCTAATCCCATCCCTTCTTCATAGATACAATAATCGAATTCATCGATCAACTGGAATGAAACCTGCTCGAGTCACAATGAAAGATGAGAACACCATCCTGTCACGACTGTTCCCGCAAATAGGAGCGAGGAAACGGAAACCAAAGTTTCAGCTCGGGGATAGAGTAAGGATTGCAAAAATTAAAGGTTTGCTCGCCAAAGGATACTTGCCTTCTTGGACCAATGAACAATTCATTGTTGTGAGAATAAGAGTTGATGATGCGGTGCCGACATATAATTTACAAGATGTTTACGGGAATGATGTACGAGGAAGGTTTTATGAGGAAGAAATGAGAAAGACTGATTTCCCGGATCATTATTTAGTTGAAAAAATATTACGACGTAAGAATGGACGGGTTCTTGTGAAATGGCTTGGTTTTGACGATGGTCACAACACATGGGAAAATGAAAAGAATGTAGAAGCATGACTTGAAAATAAATATCGTTGTATTCATTAGTAATATAGCAATAAATTGATAGGATATGTTAATAAATCATTGAAACATTCATTGTGATCTTAATATATTCACCCTACGTAAAATAAATGAACATGCGTAAAAATATAAAAGAGTCACCCGAAACGTATGAGATTACTACAATTAAACATTCAATCACAAATTTATAACTGGGGGTTCCAAAAATTTACACCGTTTGGATCCTTTGTAACCGTACGGCACTGTATGGATGCCATCATCAAGTATTTGTCTTTTATTATCGAAAAACGATAGTCCAATTTTGCGGTGTTCTGTGGTATTGACCACATGTAATTTTGAACTTAGCTTCCTGAAAGTACAGTAGAGAGTGCCTCTATCGTTCAAAATTTTGACGTAATCTTCAAACTTTAGATCATTCTTCACACATGCCTTTTTTACTCCTTTACACTTCATTATTTGTCTGCTGCCGTAACTAATACTATACAATTTTGGCCGCAGAGCCACAATTTCTTTAATTGGATGGGATTTTGTCTCATCCTTCAACTTACCAACAACCTTTTTGTTTTGTGTTGAAAAACAATAGTGGTTGTGCGGGTAATCGCTGAAATCCATTAGATTTTCTAGCTTTAATTTCAACTCTCCATATATATCATTTACCTTAACATCTAGAATGAAAGCGTCTGTATCCATATAAACCAAATCTACGTTATTTATACCGCCTAGGGCTGGTCTCAACTTATCATAAAATAATCTATACATATATTCTTTCGATATCTCTAAAATTGAAAATCCTACATAAATTGGAGCATCAAATACAACCTTTTCCCGGGCCATACACACACCTAATAAATGGTCTTCTTCGAATATATATCTGTCTGAAAAGTTGGGTTTTGAAGATAAACGCAACAACTCTTCATTTGATGTAACTAGCCGGAAATCTTTGAAATGCCTTTTGTTCATCATGGAACGACCGAACACTGCATTATTGGCTAATTTGTAATAATCTTTCAAAAATTCCGAGGTGGCCGCAGCTCTTAAATTTGTATTGAAATCCATATAGCTGGATAGCCACCTGGACTGTTTGAACCGTAATATCCTATGTACCTTTGTGATTTTTAAACCTTTTTGGATCCCAAGAATTAAATTAATTTGATGCGTGACATAGTGACTCTTGCTGTTCAAAGTTGTGAGCAGTTTTTGGACGTTACTGCCTGGAGGGCGTTGAGATTCGGGGAAAAACGGTAAATCAGCGTGATCGTCGTGTAAATGCGGTGGGTATTCTACATCAACGTCAAATATATAACCAATTCCATCCTCAGGGTTCAAATTATTAACGCTTACAGTTTCCACATCACTAACCCATTCAAACCCCCCATAAGGCAATGGTTGACCCATTGCATAGCCGTAGAGATTATTTACATCCAAGTAAATCAAGCTATTGGAGGGTTTCAAAGGGTCATAAGTCTCATGAATCATTTTATTATTGGCCACAGCATATCTCTTGACGCATTGCGTTATGCCTCCTCTAATAGATGTCTCAACAAATTGAAGCATGTCAATATCCTTGAGAATTTCGAGTTTCACGGCAGTTTTCTTCAGCATAGCTTCCCAAAAGAACCCAGGGGATGTAAAATGCCAAGCCGGATCTATAGAGTAATGCTGACGACTAACTTTTCGATAATTTTCATACACGTCCGAGAGTAAAAGGATATCCGATTTCAAGTAAAGCTCCGTATAATGTTGCAAGTCCCTGATTTGAAAATTTCTCCAAACATTTTTAGCGTGTTCATAGTCCTCGTTAGAAATATGCTCACGAGTCAAGTCTGAATAAAATGCTTCTTTAGGTGGCAAAGCTGTCTCCTTTAAGACATCCCAATTTTTTATGTAGTTGTAAGGATACACACCTTTTCGCAATAACATGCTGCTATCTACACTATTAGGGAAAATGGTGTGCATCTCAGGGAACTCTGTCGATGACTCAACTAATTTTGAGAGACTTGTCGATAAGAATCGGAACGAATCAAGGAATCTGGCTTTAACTTTACATCCCTCAAACTGTTTTGAAAAGCTGATGTAATTTTCAGAAGATTTTGCCAAAACATCTATCTTGCCATTTTCCAAATGTAGTTTTTTAACTATAAAATGGCCATCGTAGCCAGATAGGTTATGGAAGTAAATAGGAATAAAATTTGGTAATTTAAGCTGTAAATTGCAATCATTACAAAGTGACGATCGAAATTCACCAGTTAGGTGATCATGATCTGCGACTTTTATTACGTTATTGATTACTGAAAACGGTTTTAGACAAATCTCGCATGCTGTGGCCTCATTGTGTTTAGTCAAGAGATCAGGGGTCCATTGAATGTCTTTATTAATCTTATACAAACCTTCGACTCTCACGCAGGTTTCTTTGAGCTTTTCCATGAATCTATCTAAACAGTCAGGACCTGAGAATGTAATCAATTCAGATTGGAGCAAAGCTGGACAGTACGATTTTATGTACATCCCTGCGCATGTAGGAATATGCACGTCTCGGTTAATTGTCCACGATTGTTCTTCCTGATGAGCCTGCTGCTGCAGTGTTGAGGTTAAAGGTTTCAAAAGACATTCAATGTCCCCATAAATGACTATTGGTATAGGAGCTGTATGCTTAATGTTCCTAAACTCAACGTGCGTCTTTTTCGGGAACTGATAACTACAAGGTTCTAATTTTCCGCAAAACACCTCATGAATAGAGAGTTTTTCCAGAGCATCGTTGCCCTGATAGAATTTAAAACAACGTTCACACATTTCCACGCTTCTGGTATGTTTCGTTAGCTGGGAGGATACCAATCGAGATAAGCTCCGGATGAAACAATAATGCGCGTGGTTCCCCTCCTTTAGGAGCAAAAGGTTGAAATGTTGCGGAACCTTCCGAAGAAGAGGAGATATTCTATATGGGTACACGTTATGGTTATCATCCAGAGCGTATACATTGATACTCGCATGATTCTTTTCTTCAAATTTAGGTATATCTGCTCTAGCAACTGGGTAATTTATACACGAAAAATCAAAATTATGTTCTATGGTATTATAAAAATCTGGACTCAAGTTTCTTTGATGAGGCATAGTGTATGACCCCAGAATGGCGTACTTGAAACAGAAGTTGTCATGGCATGATACATTTACGACACTCCGGGTATATGCTATCTTCGGGGGTAATGTAATTGTTGATCCACCCTTCAGTGGTTTGTAACTGGTGAGTTTCAATAATACACCATCAATGCTGAGCAAGCTCCAACCACTAGACTTTTTTTGAAATGATTCCATTTCATCCAAAATGTTATTGAATTTATCTATTAAAATTGAATCTAAGGTGTCAACGTCTGCTGACAGCAGAACACGAGTTTTTGATTTAAAATTTGCAATGAGTATCTCTTGTGGTTGGAGCTCACTCGGAAGGGGTTTGGTGTATTTGCATTCCAGCCAAAGACTGAATTTCAACCCCTTCCATTTGCCAAGATGAGTTCTTATTCGTTCGTCCAAAATATGCTCCATTGACTGGAGAAAATATTCTGGATTCTTAATATTATTCAAGTTCATAAAATATATATCAATTGCCGAATTTTTAAACATTCTTATAACGACATCCCCCTGGTGGTTAGGAGCTGTCGAAAGGTTATCACACCAACCTTTCCCTGCTCTTGACGAGGTTGGACCTTGTTGTTGCTGTTGATGATGTTTGGAGGCTTTACCCGCATAATGTATAACGGAGGACCTTACGGGCGTCTTCTCATTATCATCCACGCGAGAAATAGCCTCGGGTTGTGCTACAGATGACTGCTGAATTGCGTAGGTGTGATCCATTGTTGGTGAAAATAAGTCTAGAATTTGAAGGAAAAAAATAAAAATTTAATAATGGTTAAACACGATACAAGCTACTATAGTATCATAAAAACAAATAGAGAAGTAAATACATCGGTGATCGTTTGGACGTGTGATATTGTTAATACTTTTGTACGTGTCCAGTGACGGGTGTATAAGAAACAAGTTTATCGTGTATTATTATGGCAACGCAACTTATTCCTGCATCAAAGCTTCCAGAAAGTTCAATTTCTAACCTAACATCTACACCTCCTTCTTTGATGGAATCTTCAGTTCTGCTACAATCAACACAGATAATTGGTGATTCTTTAAATTTTAAACGTGATAACAAGGGGGAAGGATGTTTTGTATTACCGTAATAGCTCTGTTGGAAACGTATGTAACTATCGTACAATTCGGCAAATATCCCATTGCTAAGGTCTATGGTTTGTTCCTGAAACGGGAACTGTTCATTGTTGAGGAACAATCGATAGCTTCGGATAGGAATTGAGTCTGGCAACGCTAAATTCTTGGTTACATCATTCTTCTTATTCTTATAGAACGCAATGAGAACATATCTGGGTTTCTGAAGTTGGTTAGTCGTTTTGATCGGCCATGTAAATGAAGATGTTTCGGGAACTGCTGGATTCTCGTGGTATTCCCAGCTACGAAATACGAGCGGTAGAGGAGGATCTCGTTTGGTGGTAAGATAGAGTTCAGCTTTCAGGTTATCCGCTAATTTGATCACGGGCATTACCCAGTATACTTTCTCCAAGCTAATGGAAACATCAGTATGAGATGCAACACCTTCAAAAACGTTCAAGTCATTGCTAGCGCGTGTGAGAACTAGCTCTTGAGTTACCCCAGTTACAACACGGTTTTCATCCTCAAAGAAACCCATCATGAAACGAAGAGGGATACATACATTAAACGTCCCTCCAGATGTGTAAACAGACTCAGGAGCGTAAACGCTAGAATTTGGATCCGAAATACCTGCATTGGATAAGGCGTTCAAATCGGCAGGAGTAAATGACGCAAGACCTTTCAGCGTTGACACAATCCCCGGGTTACGAACTTGATCCACGTCCGTTCCGTTGATTCTATAAGTGATGGTATCAAAAAGATGCGCGAACCCATTGTTTATAACCCGCAGTACATCCGAAGCCGTTCCTTTATTGACTTTCCCCGCCAAACTTAGAAAACTATCAAATGGGGCAAAAGTTTCAAAACTGTTTGTTCCTATTCTGATCTCTGATTTGGACGAGAGGTCAGACATATTGTACGCTGCATTTCGAATGAGATTATAACCAACTATATGATTAGACAATGTCGGAGGTCTAGTAATTTGAAGTAATGGCTCCATATTTTCTCACTTTATAACCCAAGTTTTGAAGAAATTTGATATTCCTCGATGTTAGCCCAGTTTTCTTCCCCCGAACTTTAACGCTGGTGAGAAAAGTTGACACAGGTTGACCGTAATCCAGAGATTCAGAGATGGGGTTTCGGAATATTTTGGTGCTTCTATCCACTTTCTCGATAATGGACGGGTAAGATCTTCCACTGAAATCAAATCCCATGCGGATGCTTCACAGGCGAACTAGTTCGACGACAATGGTGATATTTTCCTTCCTAAAGTCCAAAAGAGAACCTTTCTCATCCACTACTCGGAGCTGAATGAAGTCAATCACATTCCGGTTAACCTTTAAGTATGAAATTGGAGACGGCGTGTAATTTATACGATAGTTCACTTCAACGTCAGGGCAAAAACTATGGATTATACTCGATGGTTGCGAGTTGAAATACGAAGAATCGTGAGCTAGTAAATTGCACTCAATATGAATGGAATTATAATTGAAAATGTTAACGTGACTCGGAGCGTAGTGTAACGTATGTTTTGGTAGCACACGTTTTTCAGTGAACCCCAACAACGGTCCTATACAATCGTCTTTAGACATGTCCACATCAAATGTGGCTATGAAACTGACACGGCCGGTATTGTGATCAATTCCGAATTTGATGTAAAAATCACGTAGAGACAAGGATTTTTGAACCCTTATTGTCTCAACTCGAGATTCAATAAAATCGAAAATATCTTCCACTCCGTAAGTGCCGTAGGGGAACACGATCGCGTGGTCTTCACCTTTTCCTTTGTCATTCAGCACGATGTGAAAATTATCTGTTATTCCTTTCTTCACATTAGAGATTGTATTGAAGCTTATGAACGAACGTAAGCCGATTCCATAGTCGGTGTCGGGTTCTAATTCGATCGGCGGGAAAATAGTTGCAGTCAATGTGCTCTCCGAAGAACTGAGGGTAAAAATTCTAGACATCGTTTGGAAATGAGAAAATAACAAGAGAAATGCGCGCAATGTAAACAGTCACCGTCTTGATATTGAATGCTATTGTAATATATGGTACAACCCTTTAAATATTTCACCAGCTCGATGGGTGGTTCTAGTCCAAATGAATCAAAGTACAGCGCAATAGACCCACTCTTTCTCATAGCTGTCCAATGAGTACCCTCTGAATCTGTGGATGATGCTAAATTTATGACGATACGTTCATGGACATGTGGGTGTTTTGGGAGCTCATTTTTCATGAAAACTCCGCGAAAAACTGGCGCATGGCTGTTTAGAAACTTTTCAATGTCTACGTTTGTTAACGCTCTGTTTGGTAATTTCAACAACGCTTGTATTGGTGTAATATGAATCCTTTCCCGATATTTCCTCTTTTTATCGAAATGTTCTTCCTCTTCCTCTGCTTCCTTTTGATGGCATTTGCTCGTCCTTTTGAAGTGATCATTGAACGAGTGGTGTTTCCTCTGCCAGATTTTTCCATCGCCATGTTGTGTCGCTTCAGTTCTTGAAGTTCCATATCCCCACGCCTTACATCTTTCACGTTTTTTATTATCTGTGATACCCCCGAGCTTAAACCGCCTATAGCGCTCAACCCCGCTAAAATAGGTACCAGTGCGGGCAGGAATCCACCTCTCACGAGCTTGCCTTTTTTCGATGCATTCCTCCTGCTTTTCTTTTTCTTGTTGGAACATGGTAAACTCGAAGTATTCAGCCCTGCTCCAAGAGCTACTTTTCCACGCATTGCAGTACCTACAGCTAGGCTTGCCAACCGTTCTTTCAGTGTAGCGGTACTATCTTTTAATCGAGAAAAAGCTTTAGAAGCGAGAATTCGATCCGCTTGGTGTCGATTAGTCAAGTCCCGATGTTGTTCGTATGCTAGGTCGTGATCTCTACAGTAAGAATCCAAAAGCGAAACTGGTTGAACTCCTCCCTCAATCTGCCTTATAACATCATTGCCTGGTCCGCAAAAATTACCATGGATTAGAAGAGGCGTCTTATTACGATTGATGAACTTATTTAAAAGACCCATGTTCGCGTCAAAGCTTGCAAGTGACTCGTGTATTTATCCGTGAAAAGGTGGCTTTTATACCCAGTACCCAAGATGAAGCTTTGCAAGGCTGACGACTCGTTTCCTATAAAGAACTACGATGATGTTGCAAAACAGGGAACGCAAGATGAAGACATTACGCCCAAGAACGGCAGCCTTTTGGCTAAAAATGTTAGAGCAATCGTGTGCGGCCCAAGTGGAAAAGGCAAATCAAACCTGATTCTCAATTTGATTCTCGCTGAAAATTCGTTACGATTCCTACGACTCATTATATGCTCAAAAAGCTTAAACCAAGATAAATATTCGTTTTTAGATCAAGTGATGGAGGGGGTTCCTGAAATTGAATACGTAAAATGCTCTAGTAGAGAGACTTTTCCAGAACTTCAAGAAGATTCAGCAACTGACACCCTAGTTTTATTTGACGATGTAGACCCCTCATTTAATGATGTTGTTCAAACGTTTTTCACTAGAGGACGACACTACAATACAGATTCCTTCTATCTGATTCAATCGTACGCTTCATGTCTGAAACACCACGTTCGCGATAATGCATCGATGGTCGTGGTGTTTCCGCAAGATGGCAGGAATCTTTCTCTGATATATCGCGACCATTGTCACAATGACATGTGTTACTCCACTTTCTTAGACATCTGTAGACAGGCATTTTCAGTACCTTATAATTTTCTAGTGATAGACAAGAGTCTTGATATGCAATCAGGACGTTATAGGAGTGGCATGGATCGTTTTTTCCAGTTCCCTACCATATCGGATTAACAGTACGGATTACTGCCGCTATAAATGCTACGCTTTACATAATTGAGTTTCATTCGATAATTATTATTTGCAATGAGCGCGAGATTGAGTAGTAGCTCTGTGGGCGTAGATAAGAATGAGAGACGTGAGAGTCAGGCTCAAATTTCAAACCGACTCCACGAGGCGCGAAAAGCTTTGAAGAGGAAATATTCTGAATTACGCGCAGCACGTCAGAGGACACTCCATTCTCTCGAACAACAGTATCAACCAATAACGGATACCATTAAAAGTATAGCTGGCGTGAAACCCCGAATGGAAGGTGAGGCTACTCATGATGATAAAACAAGACGGTGGAAAGATGAATCGGATGCGTCAGATACCTCTAACGCGATGGAAAGCATTTTCATGAGTGACAATGAGAATTACTGCGATGAAACCATAAATCATGATCCTCCTCCCAGTACAGAGATGTTAGAATGTAAAAGTGAAGGTCCGACAACTCCTCCATTCTTTACTACCCCATTATCGTCAACACCTAACGCACATTCCACCTACATGATGACCACTCCTCAAAAATCGACGCTTGTTAGAAGAATAAAACGAGACGTAACGAAGAGGTCAAGTTCATCAGCAGGAAATGATTTAGGATCAGTTCGCGCAGCCACAACTACGCCTGAAGGGCAAAAGATGACAAGAGACTTTGTAAACAGGTGGCCATCGTATGCTTCAGTTTATATAAAATATCTCACGACTGGGAAATGGCCCGGATCTCCAAATTCTCTCGATAAATGCTACGGTCCAACAGTGAATAGACATGGTGTGTCTCTAGGTGCAGCTAAGTTGACCTTTGATGAAAATTTTCTATACGTGGGTGGAAACCCCTTCAAAGCCACCCCGGGGTTGTATGAACTGATTTTTCTAAAGGACCCAAAAAACTACAGCCTCGAAGATTTCGACAATTATATTAATATTGTGAAAAAGAGTTGCGTTGCACATCATGGATACGACGTATTCAGGCCATTGAATCGTTTCGGGGGTGACAAGTATACGTCAATAATAAAGAAAATCTATCCTTCCAAGCAAAGAAAGGACAATGTTTCTATTAAAGAGGAAAACGATAAAATTGGGTGCGGAATGTCCAATCTGTTTACACACTTTCGGGAGTTCAACGAGAAACGTACGCTCAATTCGATTATCGTCGAAAAAGACCCCAACAAACTCGTCCACCAGCTTGAGCTAACATTGGGCTCGTTTGACGCTGGTAATTCTCGACTACAGAGCACAGCCAACAAAATAATTGATCGATTGGAAGAATTGGGTTACATTTATTAGAGGTTTCTAAAATAAAACGGAAACGAAATAAATGCCTTCAAACAAATTTGGGGGGAGGAAGAATCGAATTTTAGTACGTGAAAAGCCCACCATGCTTTCGCACGCCGCTAACAAAAGATACGTTGATGATTCCGTCAAAATTTTGGCACAAAGAATTCGGGATGAGGTCAAGTTGGAAATTACGAGATTACGTTTGGAATGGAAAACGGACGTTGCGTTGGCTCTCTCTACGTTCAAAAACAATAACATTTTAAAAAATTCCAGCAGTACTCATTGAGATCCCGTGTGATAAAGACACAGCTTTGATCGACATGTCTTCAATGGTTATTGATTTGACTCTCCAGTGTGAAAATGTGATCAAGGAACTTTCCCTCATCGCTCATGACGGCCCTTCAACGACCTGCTCAAACACTTCGTATTCAAACCGCCCGCTAATTGTCCAAAAAGTGGATCCATGTTTCAATCTCGATTTAACCGGTCTCATATCCATGGATTGTCGTGGGAATCAGGGAACACATCTTACGAACAGATTCCACAGATTCTCCGACAAGCTACAGAGAACATCAGGTTTGTTTTTGCAAAAGGGATGGATAAATGTGTTATTCTAAAAGAATTTCTACCGCAAAACAAACAGGTGTTTGATCTGATGCAATTTGGATGCCCTAAAATTAAGAGTCTACTTGAATTTCATCAACTTAAACCCTGTTTATATCACCAAGAAGTCGGGGATTGTTACGCTAATTCCTGTTCCATGGTAAAAGTTCGAGCTTTATCTGAATGGGTGTTGGATCACGAATTAGATTGTAATTTATTCGATACAATTCCTCGTTTTGCCACATTCAAGGGAGTTAAAATGCGTGTGTGTTCAATTTTCCTAGCCAAACACGGTTTTTTCAGAAACATTTTTAAAAAGGATTCAGTTTACTGTGTATTTTGTGAACAAATATTTCAAACTACTGAGTGTTATAATCACGACTGCTTAGGGTGGAATGTATGTACTAACTTGAAATAAAAATGTATTGTACGAACCTGTTAATCTTTCCCTGAGAAGTATGTACTCGTAGCACAAGTAGACTCGTAGTATGCCGTCGGGGAAAAAATGGCTTTTGAACCTTCCTTGAATTGCGGTTGGATGGTATTTGGTTCTATGCAAAGAGAAAAAAAAGAGAATCAGACAGATGTAACTTACAAAGTTCCAATCATAAGTGAAATAGGCTAACTGATACTTACCGGTTTGTTTAATGAGATTAAGAAGAGAGATCAGAATATAGCTAATATGAGTAAAGCAATGCAGCATAATGATTTACATGTACTTACTGTGAAAGAAAGAGAACGATGTGATCATCTCATTGGATGAAGTTGAATGGGAGGTTTTCCCGATAGAAGGCCAGTGGGAGTAGGTGTGAAAATAAAGGGGTGGGGGAGCGCAGTTTCTTCTGCGCAACTGTACCACGGAGGGGTTTAATAACCTTGACACGGTAACTACTTTTTGCTGATGTGAGAATACAAGCACAAACCTGTTTCTCCTATGAATCTAGACGCATGCATCAGCGTTTGTGAAGGTAAATATTTTTCATAATTCCCAAGCTCGTAACTTCTGGGAGCATGATATAGCTAAGTCAGTTGCCCAAATAATGGCCCACTGCCAAAATAGTTGGTTTGATTATTAAAAGTGATATCTGGTGAGCAAGGGCTTTAATAGAGTCCAAACACGGCAATCTTACATGGAGTGAACTGCCCAAAAAACTGGCCCACCCCCCAAACTCAAATTTAATGGCCCACTCCCAAAATAATTGGTATTTGATTATTAAAAATGATATCTGGTATCAAGGGCTTTAAAATGAGCCCAAACACCGCACTACGTTGAGTAAACTGCCCAAAAAAAAAATTGGCCCACCCCCCAACTCAAATTTAATGGCCCACTCCAAAATAATTGGTATTTGATATAAAAGTGAATATCGGAGATCAAGGGCTTTAAAAGAGCCAAACACGGCGTCTTACGTTGAGTAAATTGCCCAAAATTATGGCCCATCCAAAAATAATTTTTGTATTAAAGTGTATCTGGTGATCAAGGGCTTTAAAATGAGCCCAAACCGGCCATCTTACGTTGAGTAAATTGCCCAAATTATGGCCCATCCAAAATAATTTTTGTATATTAAAAGTGATATCTGGTGATAAAGGGCTTTAAAATGAGCCCAAACACGACCCATCTTACGTGAGTAAATTGCCCAAATTATGGCCCATCCAAAAATAATTTTTGGCAGTTATAATCATTATCAGAAGGGGGGGGGGGGGGGTGGAGACATTCAAATAGTACGCGAAAATATCAGGAGGGGATGTGGGTGGAGATATCAAAAAATACCGCGAAAATACCCCACCGACCTACCTCACGTGACGTCAGAGGGGGGGGCATCCTTGACGTCAGAGGGGGTGCGTGACGTCAGAAGGGGGCTCTTATCAGTCAGCTGATGATAGGCCAGACATTAACATTTTCACCTACTATGCTTTTTCCCATTAGTAACTAAAATTTCCCTGCAGGCTGTAACGCTGAAATGTCATTTCATACTATAGAGAACTTCATACATACTGTAACGATTTATGTTCTTTGTAAATAATTTATTACAATTGTTCACTCAAATACACTGTCCTCATTTACACACTTACACAATCACAAGGCACAATACACGGTTGTCGCACCAATTTATAATGCAGCATGGCAAAGCATCTATATTTGGACTCCGAACTGAACTGCTCTCTGCGGCATTCCTCAGTCCCTTTTATGCTTGCTCCCTTGGCCAAGAACCTTCTTGAGTCTTCCCTGGTTCTGGGAACTCGACATGTTGTCTCAAGCAAACAGGAAGGTTCCAGCCAATTCAATACATGCATAAATGTTCGAGAGTGACCCTTAGCCCTCCACAGGTTGTGTTGGTTGCCCAGGAGACTGGTGCGGGTGTAATCTCGCAACAATACATTCAATTTCATACATATTTCATATGTTAAATTCTTAAGAATCGTTCCTCTTTGAGAGGTTTCTTTCTAAAATCGTTACGAACTCAGCTCCAATCTCGACTTTTCGAAAAAGTAGATTATTATGGAGCTCTGGGGGTTGCAAGTGAACAGGCTCAACTGGTAGCACCCCCAATCGTCTCTACTTCAAGAACCATAGACACCATGGCAATGTCACTGAGCCTGCAAGCATATTCTAGCTGCTCACTGCGCGAAGTTCGAGGTTCCAGTTGGAAAAACGCTTGAAAGGAACGCTGAGCTGATTTTTACAGATTTTGGCAGAGATGCAGTGGCGTTCCTGGAGTGCTGTTCCTGTTGCATTGTTTTGTCAAATCACAACTTGTTTGTAGTGTTGGTGGACAGCCACTGCTAGCAGCACTGCAGGGGTGCACAAATATTTGACCAATCAGCCATCATCATTCTGTATTGGTCTTGTTTGGAGTATTGGCCTGCTGCCATGTTGTTTTTCAGACTGTTCCAAGACAAACGTTTTGACTCACTGAATATGACTCATTATCACAAGACTCCTGCTGCCTGCCAGCTGTTTTGTTCAGAAGTTGCGAGTTTTTAGTTGGTTATTTCTTGAATAATCAACCTATGTTTTCAGGCTCAAAGTCATGTGGTGTCAACCAACCAATCGGTCCCAACACTTTTTCTGGACATTTCATGATGAGCAGAACAACTTAGGTGGATTATTTAAGGAATAACCAACCAAAAGGTACAAAGTCCGTCCGCATCCACATCGTTTCAGGTAGTAGAAATTTTTTTCTAAAAATCTGACTCTTTTGGTCATGGACCTCTTTCTGGCTATAGTTGGCCCTGAAAACATTGGAATGAGTCAAAATGAGCTTTTTGAAAAATACATTTTTTCAGATTTTTGATGATTTAGGCATGAGGGATAACCTTTTCCACTAAATTCTGGGCGCTGAATCGATTGGAGTGAGTCTCCATGCTCCTGGTCAGAGGAATAACCAACCCCTGGGTAGAATTGGCAGCGTTTTCGTATCAAAACTGGTTAATTGTTTGTTATCGAAGCATATAATTGATAAACTCCTGATTATGAGAAGTTTAACTACCAAAGCGGTTGATTAATGAGCAAGTAGGGTGGAAAAAAATTAAAATTACCGAGTTTCTGATGAGACCTCTCTTCCCCCACATCACATTTTCGAGTGGAAAACGAGCTTTCATTCAGAAACCTCCGCAAATAGTTGGATGCAAGAACCATACGGCGAACTTTTAATTAGAAAGTTAAGGTCCATTGAAAACCAACACTAGCCGTCTCCAAACTTCGGATCTCTCAACTTCGCCCAGTCACGTTTTATGATCTTACTGTCGACTGTTGGGAAAATCGGTATTGCTAGTGGTCGCGATGCCGCAATTTGTGTTGACACGAAGTTAGTTCGTGAATTTATAGTCGGAGATTTCACTTCAAGATTAACTTCTACGCTAATCAGGGCTGTCGGAGAAGCGTTGAATAATTGAGTTTCCCTCCTGTTGAACTTTTGAATTACGGTGAGCTTAGAGTTAATTTAAAATTAAGCTGCGAGAAAGGGATTCGATATTTCCATCAATTTTTTTTTTTCAAGTTGAATATAACCTAAGTGAGGTCAGTCGACTGCGAATAATATTTCTCTCACAAAAGTGAGTATTTCAAAAAAGTGAGATCGTGGTTCATTTGAAATGGCGCCATTTTTCTTCTGAAGCGTCGCTTTTTCCACAGCCGTACGGATTCAATTTCCGGAATAGGTCGACCGGGGTGGCGAAGAGACCGCGATAAGGGGAAGAAAAATCCTTGGGAGCAAATTCGAATCCAAACCGTTTTTCCGGATCCTGGAAACTATCGTGGCCATAACCGACATAACAGCCACGTTGAACTTGGAAGACACAAATTTCCTTGGACTGCGTCTTGAGATGTGCCGTCGAGTCACGTTGTATGGATTTCTCTTGTTGGATTGCTACACATGTCATGGAAAAGCAACGGAAAACTGAACCGGCGATACACAGGTCGTTGAGAAGGTATGAAGCGACCCTAAAGAAGCGACCTTACTCTGTTAGATATCTCTAAGCTAGTTTCTGAACTGAGTTACAATCAAAATGGCTCATACTGAAAACTGAGTATGAGCTCATACTGATGTTTTATCATAATAACCTTTGAATGAAAAGTGCAACAAGGGATAAAGACTAATATATTTGTAACTTTTGTTGTGTTGGCTTCACAGGTATAAAAGTGTTGTGGTTAAGGTTGGGACGTGGGAAATAAAACATCGATATTCGATACTATTGAATAAACAAACAACGATTAACGGTATTCAGCGATAAATCGTTGAAATATCATCAATATATCAACATATTGGTTAAATAATTATTTTCCCATTAACAATTTTGTGTGTCAAATGCTAATAAATCGATGTTGCAGCCTTGTAATATCGATGTTGGTCTGCCAGAACACTGGTCTTGAGTGTTGCAGTTTAATTATTATTATTCTCTCTTGAAAGCACAGTGCGCGTGTTTTTCGCTGTTTCGCCATATTCTTCTTGTTCTTTGCTTTCAAACTGTAGATAAGCGATGAAGAAGAAGGAAAATACTGGCAACGAGGACTAGAGTTTTTGTGTCATGTCTATGTGAACTCTTCACTAGTCAAATTGTGTGACTACCTATGAAAACACAACAGAGGTACCTAATGATGAATAGTTTGGAAGTTGTTCACCACAACACAGATATAGTACACAAATATGGCTGACTCAAGGTGGGTCAGCCATTTTTCACATCACGTTCCTCATAAAGTTCTGAACCCAAAACTGTGATAGCACCTCTGTGTTGTTGTTGTTGTTGTTGTGACCCAATGTTATCAATCAGTTTTTATGTTTGTTTGTTATCAACCAATTGTCGGGTTTGGCAACCATAGTCAATGAGCGGAAGAAAGTGGCAAGAGGAGATTGAAAATAAATTCCTGATCAGTCCACAGCACAGGTGTTATGAGTTTTGACAAATCTGAATCTGATGAAGTTCCATACTTGATATAAACCCTGCTCTTGATACCCTATGAACACATTACAGAGTTACCTACTGATGAATAGTGCAGAAATTGTCCACCACAACACAAAATACACAAATATGGCTGACCCAAGGTGGTTTGTCCTCTGAAGCTGTTCGGAAAAGGGTGTGAACAGACATAACGCATTTCAGAAAAATGCGCTTTTTTCTATTATTACGTAACGCACTTGTCAGGATGAGTATGAATACGAAATTCATCACTTCTTTTACTTGCACCCCCAATGATGTTGTTGTTCTTGCCTGTCAATTAACATCAAAACTCTCCACGGCAGATTAAATTGAAACGACAGCATATTATTTGGCTTCTCGCTCACGCGGTTGGTTTTCGTCCTAATACATTTTACCGAGTCCATTTTGTGGGAAAGCGGTCGCCAGTAAACGGGGTCTTTTGTTTTCCCCTTCCGTTCCAGACAAGGCCATTGTGCGCTGAGAAACACCTGGGGTAGGTAAGCTGCGAGTTGAAACTCATCTCTTATTACATTTGAAAAGCGGAGAGCACTTGAGCAGAAACGGGTATAATCCAACGGGAAAAACCTTTGGGATTTGTGCAGAGAGTGGGTTTTCTTGTTCATTTGAATTTTAAAAAGGAAAAAAAGAATGTACTTAGAATGTCAGCGATTAGATCGACGTTCAACAAGGAAAAATGATGTAAAAATACGATTTCCTCATCATATATGGAAACATGCTATTGTATTACCATTTTACATAAACTGATTTAAACATAAACTGCAACACTATTGACAACTACCATAACTCAATTTTGGGTAGACCAAGTTTCATTTGGTCTGGGAAAAGTGTCATTTAGCCATGAGAAAGTGTCATTTGGTAAGAAAAGCGTTTCATATGGTAATGGGAAGGATTCATTTGGTATGGAAAATGGTTTCAATTTGTTTGGAGAAGGTTTCATTTGGTCTGGAACAGATTCCATTTGATCTGCAGAAAATGATGTTCGGTATAGATAAGGTTGTATATGGCTGGAAAAGGTTTTGTTTGATTTGGAAAAAGTTGCATTTGGTCAGAAGGTTTCATTTGGTGATAAGAAGTTTCATTTGGTCATGATAAGGTTTCATTTGGTCTGAAAAAGTTCCATCTGGTCTGAAGAAGATTTCATTTGACCTGAAAAAGTTTCATTTGGTCAAAAAAGCATTTCATTTGATCATGGGAAGAATTAATTTAGTATGGAAATGGTTTCAATTGGTTTGGAGATGGTTTCATTAGGTATGCAAAAAGTTTTATTCAATATGGATAAGGTTTTGCATGGTGTGAAGAAAGTGACATTTGGCATTGAAAAGGTTGTATTTGGCTAGGAAAGGATTCATTCAGTATGGAAAAAATTTCATTTGGTCAGGAGAAGGTTTCATTTGGTCTAGAGAAGTTTTCATTGGGTTTGGAAAAAGTTTCATTTGGTCTGGAGAAGGTGTTATTTGGCCATGATATGGATTCATTTGGTCTGTAGAAGGTTTCATTTGGCCATGATATGGTTATATTTGGCCATGATGAGGTTTTATTCTAACATGTTAAGGTTTCATTTGGTCTGGGGAAGGATTCATTTGGTATTGAAATGGTTTCATTTGGTTTGGAGAAAGTATCATTTGGTCAGAAAAACATTCATTTGGTTATGATGAGGTCTCATTTAGTCTGGTGACTGTAACATTTGGTTTGGAATAGGTCCATTCAATCTGAAAAAGGTCTTGCTTGATCTTCAGTTTCATTTGGAATGAAAAAAGGTTTTATTCCTTTGAAATGAAAAGGCCTTATTTGGTCTGGATATTCCAAAAATTCAATTAGTCGGGAATTTCCAGTTTTGTTTCAGTGTCGCTACCTCCTCTGTCTCTTGAGCCAATCATGAAACAGCTACTTCTGCACTCATGTGCAGCCTGCTCTGATTTGCCAGTGGTGTTTTTTTTATTTTTTTAATTGCATTTTATTGAAAGACAAAAAATATAAAATACATACAATTTTCAGGTTATGCTACGCTTGTGCTGGGGGGAGGAGTTACGACCCGTTTCCAGCCAAATTTGAGTTTAACCTTCAATATCAATTCAAGGGTAGGTTTAAAAGGGTTTTTACCGCTTTCTTCCCATTTTTCAAAATGAGATCCGTCATTCCCTGAATATTTGTATAATTTCATAAACGATTTTTTTAAAAATAATTACTTGGCTTGGAAAGTTGAACATGACTATTTAACTCCATTGTTCGTTGATTCACCACAGCACACGATGTAGTTCGAAACGACCCAGTGTCTGGCACCGTGCCCAACATTTTCCCATCAGTGTCGTCAACTCGAACGAACTACATTCTCGAGTGCGAAGGTCGATGGTTTTCCTTCCCCCGAAGGAACTTATGGAGGTGATTTCCCGCTTGATTCTCTCCCAACCTCGATTCATTCATACGGTAAATTCGATCAATACCCCATTAGCCGACCTCGATTGTTACGGCCCATTACGGCCTGCACGGGTCCAGCCTCTCCCGTCGTTCGCCGCAAACCATTAATGAGAATGGAGTTTAGAAATACACGAGTTATTCGATTAAGTGACACATGCGTGTGCTGGGTGTCGTATGTTTCTCCTCTGATATTCATTCGGTCACGAGAGTCGTGTAACTATCAAGTTCCACCTAAGCTTTTTTCTCTCTCTGAACCACAGTTTAATTAATCTAATTAACAAATTGCTCCACTATTTTATAGGCTGAGCCTGAGGGTTACCTTCATCCAAATGTTATAGGACAACTGGTAAAGATTCGTAATGAAATCCTGAATTTCAGCGTAGCCGTTTCCTTTACAGTAGCCAAAAACATCAAAATGAACCTCATCAAAAAACATAGGTTGATTATTCGAGGAATAACCAACCAAAAGGCCAAACGTCTCCAAGTACTTTCGTTTGGATCGGTATTCCTCTCTGGGAATAACACCGATACCTTACATTATCGATCGATGAAGGAGGACACCTACAACACGAAGAAACTTGCAATTTCCATCTCCGCGAGAGCTCGTGAATACCACGTAACAAGAAACTATCGAGGTTTCTTCACTCACCATTCAGAATACAGACGACGTCGTTTCGAAGAAAAGTGTTTTGATCAAGCTCCGAGCGGAGAAATTGCTTTCACGTCTGGAAACTGAGGAAGATGCCTTGGGAAAGTTATATTCGCGTAAGGCTCTTACCTCCAGGCTCAGTGTGGATTCATCTTCATCCGTTATCATCTGACGGCTTAGAGGGCGAGGAAATGTCAAGGAGTGAATTTATCATTGAGCAGCAGCGAAAGATGAGAACTGGCGGAGTGGCCAATCGACAGGTGATTACGGGGGTCTCGCCACGTTGTTTCTGATATCAATGAATTTTCGTCGCTCACCCGCCACCATGTTTCAATCCTAATTCGTCTACAAAACACCGATAACCCGATTAATTCCTATACATATACGAGTATAACATTTCCAAGTCAAAAAAACCTTTTCTAGACTAGGTGAAACATTTCCCGCAGTGTGTTTCTGTTATCAACCGGAGTTCGCAGGTGCTCATTAACAATGAACAGCAAATATGTAAACTTTTCTGGTATGTACTTACTTCCTATTCCATAGCCTTTCCAAAAGAAATTGAGAATTTCAATTTTGAAAACTCATCTGTTAAATTCACCCTTCATCATTGGGTTCAGAGAAGGTTTTATTTGGTCATGAGAAGGTTTCATTTGGACTGGAAAAATTGCATGTGGTCTGGAAAGGGTTTCATTAGGTAGTGAGAAGGTTTCATTTGGAAATGGATTAATTTGGTCAGGAAAAGGTTTCATTTGGTCTGGAAAAGGTTTCATTTGGTCAAGGAAAGGTTTCATTTGGTCTGGAAAAGGTTTCATTTGGTCATGGGAAGGTATTATTTGGAAATGGATTAATATGATCATGAAAAGGTATATGAAATAGTTGCATCTGGTCTGGAAAAGGTTTCACTGGGTTGTGAGAAGGTTTCATTCATTTAGCCAAAAAATATACATTTGATCACGAGAAGGTTTAATTTGGACTGGAAAAGTTTCATTTGTTCTGGAAATCTTTTCATTTGGTCTAGAAAGGGTTTCATTAGATCATGAGAAGGTTTCATTTGGAAATGGATTAACTTTGGTCATGAAAATGTATCATTTGGTTCAGAATAGTTTCATTTGGTCTGGAAAAGGTTTCATTATGTCATGAGAAGGTTTCATTTGTTCTGGAAATGGTTTTTTTTGGTCTGGAAAAGGTTTCATTAGGTCATGAGAAGGTTTCATTTGGAAATGGATTAATTTGGTCACGAAAAGGTTTCATTTGGTTCGGAATAATTTCATTTAGTCTGAAAAAAGGATTCATTTGGTCCAGAAGATTCTCCATTTTTCGTCTAGAGAGGGTTCTATGTGTTCTAAGAACAAGTTTATTTGGCATTCTTTGAAATGCTATAAACCCGCAGCCAAAGAATCCTTTATTGATCAGCAGATCAATCTTGATTCATTGCATCTTCGCCAATAGTAGGCCCAAAAGTAACGCACTACTATAATAATGGATAATGAATTCTGTGGATTGTGACGTCATTTAAAATTGAAAACGCCCCTTTTGGCCGCTGAGTCTGCCAGTTGCTTATCATCATTACATTCTGAAGTTGGCCTCAAGTGAAGGTGGATATGTTGACTGACGTTTTTGAGATTAACATTGTCCTTTTTGTGGTTAGACATTGAACATTGGGTTTGCAATCATTATTAAAAAATAAAAAATAAAATAAAATAAATAAAATTGCCATCTTTCGGTACGAATATCCAGTTCTATAATTTATTGGTACCGCTTGAGCCATACCGATGCAATCTGTTTATTTCTAAATGGATGCATTCCGAACAGACAGCGCAAAGCTCGACAAAGCATTCGCCATCAGAATAACTACATCCCAACAATAAAACTGAGAAAACAATGCTCGTAGAAATACGACCTTCTCCCACAATACAAAACAATGAACTCCGCCGAACAAATGAAATTTTCTCTTCGAAAAGGAGAAGAAAACCCTTCGAACAAAACCTCCTTTCAACGTTGGAAAACCTTTTGACCAAAGGCGATGAGAGACACGCGTGGACAGTGCGGCCATTTTGATTCGTGTTGAGTTATATTGTACGTCAGAGACTTGTTAGGTGTGGAGGGTCTTCAGAGAAGTGTATTTCTGACGAACGGTAGGGGGTTTGACTTTTTTTTGCTTTGTTGTGAAGGAATGATGTGTACCCACATGTATATGAAATATTGTGTAGGTTTAAAAAAAAAAAAATCATCATACACACTATTTCTGATGTATATGCCACATTTTCCCCCCTTTTCATAGTCATGGACATTTAAAAACAAAATTGAGCAATTTCAGACTCATTGTACCCCCATTATGGACATTTGAGTCAGCTTCAAAGTCGGAAGTTAGGGGAGTAGGGGTCAAAATGTGTTTTTTTGAAAAATGGATTTTCGAGATGTTTGGCGATTTAGGCTTGTGAGGTATCATTTTCTACTACATTTTGGACGCTGAATCCAATGAAATAGGCCTCGGAACGATTGGCGCCCTCTAGATGAGGTTATTGTTCAAAATGGGTGCATATCACCCATTTCGAACGTGTTTTTGACATTTCTGGTACCTGGGCGTGTTGGGTATCATTTTCCACTTAATTTTGGATCCTGAATCGATTGGAATGGGTCCGACACCCGCCTCACCCACTGTTTCCCCCATTTTCCCCATGTTCCTCATTTTCCCCAAGAAATGAGTCTCCATGCGCCCGGTCCGAGGAATAACCAACCCCTGGGTTTTCCACTATAAAATGAAAGAATCTCGAACATTCCGAATATTCGAATCCACAACATCTCGCATAAGTCACAAGTGACTAGGGCAACAAGGGTGAAAACTGTCGTCTCGCCGCCTTTTGCATTTCCTCCCCCGTTCCGTCTCGGAATGCGACAAACTTTAATATCGACAGCTTTTTCCCTCGCCCGACTTGGATTCATTTCAAAAGGTCACGGGTTCAAGACCTTCGACGCCAAAGGGTTTCTTTCTCGAAGAAATATCTTCCCAAGCTCATCATTCTGTCATATCAGACCATTCGACCGTGGCGGCGTGAAGAATGTGCTCCGCATTAAAAAGAAAACCTTCAAGGTTGAATGTGTTCGATACGCCCAACAAAAGCGGCGTTAACAGTTCAAAAAATTATGCAATTACGAATGTAGTCGTCAAGCATCTGTGAGAATTTCTCATTTCTTGTCATTAGTCATCCGATTTTTACGCTCGTCTCTCTCCGACCCTGAAACGTTCTTTCTCCTGTTTTAATTGCTTCCATTAGTTATAATTATACCCGATGGTGTAATGGAAACGTTCATCATCCAAGCAGAGGAGCCACTCAAGCTGAAACTTTCAGTGTTGGCTTCTGAATATTGGAATGATGAAGCGACCTTCGCTTGAGGTATTCCTCGAGTTGAGCGCCAAATTTGTGTATGAATAGAGTTCTCGGGTTCATTCATTTTGGCTAAGAATACGTAGCTTGACGGGACCCTCCACTCCTTTCATGTCCTACTCGGCACGAAGATGAAAACGTCCCTCGACCCTGTCACGTAGAATAACTTGAGGAGAACAAGCCTTGTCTTCAGGTACCAAGAAACAAGAGTTGCTTTGAGATTTAATTTTGACATGCAGCAGTACTTACTACAGCTGCAGCTGCAGAATATTACATCAACGTTTCTTCAGTAAATACAGCTGCATACACAAAAGATGTCCAACGCTTGGAAGAGTCAATAACCAAATAATCATTTTTTCTTTAAAAAAAAAAAAAAAAAATTGAATGCAGAGTAGTGGGTATGGATGTACACTAATCTAGATAGAAATCTTTAGAAATAAAGTAAAAACCTCAATTTAACGTATTGGTATTCTGCAATAAAACATTATTTGTCTCAGTAGAAGTCTTTTCATCTTGGTTTTGGATTCCTTGAGAATAAGAGTTTCAACCTACCCAATTACCCCCAAAATTTCACAATGCGTTTCAAGATTTGCAAATTCTTTCACAGGGGTTGCCAGGAACATGAAGACTCATTCCCATCGATTTAGCGCCCAAAATTTAATGGAAACTATACCCCACACGCCTAGGTACCAGAAATCTCGGAAACCCACATTCGAAATAGATCCACAACCTCCTCTGGTGGCACCAATCGTTCCGGGACCCATCACATTGAATTCATCGTTCAAAATTTAGTCGAAAATAATATTGCACATGCCGAGATCGCCAAAAATCTCGAAAATCTATTTTTTGAAATACACATTTTGACAACCACCCTTAATTTGGCTTGATTGGGCTGAAGGGCTGAAGAGTTTTGAGGACCAACTAGAGCCAGAAACAGGTCCTTGATCTAAATTTCAGATTTTCAGAAAATTTTCTACCACTAAAATCGGCGTGGACGGTGGACGGACATTTGCCTATTTTGATCCAGACACATGAGAACGCCCGGAATGAAATTTTGGGCCTAACCGGAGAAAATTCAACCCCTGCATGAATACATAGGTTGGTTATTCCTTGAATAATCAATAATGTGAAGTGTGTAATAATGTGAAGAATTTCTATTCAAAAGGTCTTCCTCTTCGTAATTCCATGGGGACGAATATTGTTGTAATTGTAATTGTAACTGTAACTCTCTCCCAAGTTGAGAGGGTGACGGAGGAGTGGCCTCAGGTGACCCTCTCCCCACATTCAGGTCAGTCTCTCATAACGGTTTTTCCCTCAACAATGCAGCTCGCACCTGCACCGGAATCAGTGTACCCCAAGTGTTTCTAGTGTTGACGCCCTGGTGACTTGATTTCCTTGGACTCTCCTACGTAATTACGTTCATGAGGTAACGTTTTGCTAGTTCATAAGTTAAATTCATTTATGGCATGTTTACTATTGAGCAACATGGAACATTAGAAGGTTGGGTCTGTCCATGTTTAGGCTGGAGTATTGGAAACCAAGACCAACATCAAGATGGACCACACCAGTCCCATGGAGGGAAGGAGAAGGATCTGCAGGAAAATTTCCACAAATTTAACATACTCCTGTGATCTGTGTGACTACAGAACTGCAAGGGCAGGGACCCTGCATAGGCATATGAGTACTCACACAGGAGCCAAACCGTTTGCTGGTGATCAGTGTGACTACAGAACTGCACGGGCACAGCACCTAAAAAACCACTTGAGAACTCACACAGGAGACAAACCATTTGCTTGTGATCAGTGTGACTACAGAGCTGCACAGGCAGGGCACCTAAGAAACCACTTGAGAACTCACTCAGGAGCCAAACCATATGCATTTAATCAGTGTGACTACAGAGCTGCACGGTCAGATCACCTGAAAAACCACTTGAGTACTCACACAGGCGCCAAACAATCATGCTTGTGACCAGTGAAACTAGAGAGCTGCAAGGAAAGGCCTCCAGAATAACAAGAATTTATTATGAGGACTTGTTTAATTTATGGATGTCCCCATTAAGCTCTTTCAGACATTGTATACTGGTAGAGAATGAAATGTTACTTAAGGTTTTGACACATAGGTGTCTTATGAAATAAATGTTTCTCATGTCAACCTGACTTTTGCCATTCACTCCCAGTTTTTATCTAGACATCATGAATTGTAACTGTCAACATTTCGGGTCCAATTACTACTGCTGTTCAAGGCCAAATTATTCACTCTACAGGTTGGTGTCTCCGAAGGGCGTTTTTATTTAATGGTGGGGAGGTTGGGTGTCCGTTGGGGTGGGTTTTAGGTTGCTTGGGGAATCATTGTAGAATTGCTGATGATTTTCGGATTGATCAATAATTGATCAAACTGGTTGGGCTGCATAGGTGTCTGGGACGTGTGACAATCAGATTTAAACCGGTTTCATTTATCAAATGTACTACGTAGTCGATTATTTATCATATTTGCAGAAAAAGTGAAGCTCTTGCTTGATCCCTCTGACTACATTACTTTATAGCTTTTCCTTGATGAGTCATTCAGTGGTACTGGGATATTGGCCTTTCCCTCAATCCAGACAATATTGTTCGTTGATGACGTATCACCGCTTGCTGTCCATTGAAGCCTACAACTGGGGATGACCAATACCGATCGATATCGACACGGTATCGATACTTTTCTTCCGATACCGATCTTTTTGGTATCGATACTTTGCTTTTGATACCGATACCGGTATTGGAAAAAATAATCGGTATCGAAAAAGTATCGAACAATAACAGTACCTCAAAATTTTGTTAAAAATTACCAATTAAGAATCAAGAAGGCCCTCTCCCAAAGGTTGCTACACTTGTTTTGGCCAGACCTTCGAGTATATACTGTAGACTCGAAGGGTCAGAAGCTTTGGAGAGAGATCCCTCTTCTCTGCTTTGGCTAGAGGTAGTCTTGTGAAGAAGAAGAATGCCTTGCTATCATACCAGTAATAAAACAGTGTTAAATGTGTTATTTTGTTCCGTGGTCACTTTGATGTTAGTTTTGTGTTCATTGATAAGGTGATTTACTTAAGCTTCTGATTTAGTGGGAGGAAAGTAGCGAAATTGCGCGAAAAGCATCAGTAAAACACATTCTGTTTCAATAATTTCGTTTGAAGTATGTAAATAGTGGTAACCGGGGGCAAGCCCCCTGGCGAGACGCGGAGCATCGAGTTTTTATTCGATACCGATATTTGTTGGCATCGATACTTTTCATCCGATACTTGCTTGGTATCGATACCATTCTTTCGATACCGATACTAGTACTCATATCGATCCTCCCCCGGTATCAATCATCCCTACTACAACGTGATAATATCACCAAATATTTGGAAACAAAATTTATTCGAATCCGTTTCTTCTTTCAAGAGTCTATAGGGCATGAAGGACAGCCAGACATATAGAATCCGCTCTCCATAATGGCACCAGTGCTCTGTGGCCAGTTTTGTAGGAATTAATGTATGAATTTCCGCCATTTTGCTCATACATCAGTTATCAGTCTATGGAAAATGTACTTGCCTAGCTGCATAAAGAACACAGAAAACAGTCCAGTAGTGACAAAACAACAAAGAACAATAACATTTCAGTCAATAGGAGATGAAACGTGAAGAGAAATGTAGCGCTTTATCTAGTTCAATTCGTCAGAAACGTTCGGTGTTCACAATTTTTCTTCTAGGTGGATATTTCACGATCATTTCCTAGATGAGAACTCAACAACATACCACCGACAGGGTAGAATGCGGAACCTGGTAAAATGTTTTTCCCAAGTCCGTTACGGCCAAAAGGATATAAATAATCTTATTAGCAGAGGATTTCATCGAGCGATAAACTTCGCTTTCTTATAATTAAAGTTTTCCACCGAGCTGCACGATGAAAAGAAAACCAACTGAGGTAAACGGATCAAAAGCCGCGTTTATTTTCCGTAATAACCGCAGACAAAAGAGCAACCTTCAAGAAATAAGAAAAGTACAGTTTTACCAAGTTGGAACATTCATCTGGAAACACTTCCCGATGCAACAATAAATACCCCCTGTTATAACACCCGAGACTAACGGAAGCGATAAATTGTGAACGTGTCTTGAATAAGGATCAGTTTACAATAACGTTGCAAAATCGAGTTAGAACACTATTGAGAGTCACCGTCTTTTCGCACCAGACATTTTAGCTTGCAATAAAATTCTTGAATTCTCCATTTCAAAGCAAAGGTAAGTGCTGAACACATTTCATACCGCACAATAAACGCGTTAATATCCTGGTGCTAAGAAATGCTGTTCTCCCCAGGCCCAACTCCTATTTTTGCTGAAAAGAGTTGTTACAAAACCATAACATCAGATCTATCTGCTAGATCACAGTTAATAAGTTCATCGCATTACACTGTCTTAGGCCGATTTTGCCAATTTTCCTTCATTGGACATTGGAAAACTACTTTCAATTTTGAATTGATTGATATAATGGTTTTGAGGTTTACAATCCGTAGAATAGTCTAAATGGAGATCCAAAAATGACATCCCTCAGCGTGAAAAAGTGTGAATTTTGGAACAAAACGTCGCTCTGATATCTAAAATCAATCTGGGAAAATTGAAATGAAATTTTATTAAAATTGGAGCAAGAAGCGCCTAGAAGAAATATCTTATTTCATGTCCAGAGTCATTGATGAAATACACAGAGTAGAAAAATTGGGTTATACACAAAAACGCTGCGAATTTTTTCTCACGGGTTGGTTATTCCTTGTTGTTGAGCGTTTCATTGTTTGTGGTACCTAACTGCTTCGTAGATAACTTCCTTCATGTTTATCTCCGCAAAAGGTTTCTGTATCTAGTCTTATATATTTAAGCGTTCACTCGAATTCATCTCATTCAATGCTACAGAGACATTTCACAAGACAATACGGCTTCCGCTTCATTTATGACTCTGTGTACATTATTACCAGCTTGTTGGCAAAGGACCATCCGTCATTATGAAATTCCGACTCCCATTCGCAACCAGAATAAACGACCGCTGCAGACAGTTTATATTCGTTCCAGTCAGACGTTCTTCAGTGTTTCCACGAACCAAGGGTAATTTAAACCTGGAGGATTCATATTCAACCATCCGCTGCTCTCGCCTACAGCCCATTCATCTCGCTTGAATAAAAGCCGAGGACTTTGTATAGTTTATTTTATTGAACAATCGTTCAATCGAATTCAATAGTAGTTGAGAATTACCAATAATTGAATATTTCTGGGTGTGACTTAATGAATTGAATATTCAGGCGCGGATTCAAGGGGGGGGGGGGGGGTCACAAGGGTCATGACCCCCCCAAACCAGGTAGAATTTTGAAAATTTTTGAAATTTTGAGATGAGTTGGAGTAGAGTTTTGACATAAACTATCAAATTATGAATAAATATTGGATTGGAATAAAATGGACTTTATTGTTAAGAGATTGAAAAAGTGAGAAAATTTAGTTCATTTTGTTTGTTTGGTTTTTTTTTTTTTTTTTTTTTTTTTTTTTTTTTTTTTTTTTTTTTTTTGATTTTACCATGTGACCTCCTCCCAAAAAAATTTCTAGATCCGCGCTTGTGAATATTACTAAACGAAATACATTTAATAGCATTTTTTTCTGCCCATTTGATTGGTTGTTCCATGAATAATCAACACTTCGATTGGCTCAAAAATTTGACACTGTACGTTTCATGATTTTTAGATCAAAAAATTTAGTGGAAAATGATACTCCACAGGCCTAGGTTTCAGAAATCTCAAAAACACACATTTGAGATGGGTAGATAGGGACCCATTTTAACCCATAACATCTTCCAGTGGACGCCAATCGTTCTAGGACCCATTTTATTGGATTCAGCGTCCAAAATTTAGTGGAAAATGATACCCCACACACCTTGATGGCCAATAATCTCGAAAATCCATTTCTCGATATACACATTTTGACCCCTACTCCGCCTAAATTTGGTCCGGGTCGAAAAGTTTCGATGACCAATTGAAGCCCGGAACGGGTCCCTGACCCAAATTTCAGATTTTTAGAAAATTCTCTACTACCAAAATCGGCGTGGACGGCGTACGGACATTTGCTAATTTTGTTCTAGACGCCTTGAAGCGTCTAGAAAAAAATTTTGGGCTGAATCGGATTAACTTTTTGCATGAAAACAGGTTGATTATTCTAGGAATAACCAACCAAAACGCACCAAATTCATTCACAATGGTTGGTTACTCTTTGGACCGGGCGCATGGAGACTCATTCGAACCGATTCAGCGTTAATAATTTAATTAATGTAAAACGATACCCCACACCCCTAGACACCAGAAATCTCGAAAACCCACTTTTAAAATAAGTGAATAGATACCTATTTAGACCAGTAACCTCATCCGGTGGGCGCCAACAGTTCTGGGACCCGTCCCATTGGATTCAGCGTCCAAAATTTAGTATAAAATTGACCTAGATCGCATGAAATCGCGAAAATACATCCATCAAAATACAAATTTTGACCCCAGAAATGGTTCGTTTCAACGCTAGCCCGTGTGAATGCTGAAAATACCTACTCCATGCAGCACAACATGACGAAGACATTCGATCCATCCCTTCCTAATGTCATTCTTTCTTATCCCTCTGCTGCAGGTAGAAACATACGTTGAAAATGTTCATCCTTTTCCTTTCAATATGTTAATTCTTACTTGTTGAATGCTACGTTTCACTCGCATTTCTGTCATCCTACAAATTGATGTATAAAACTCCCAATTTGATGTGAAAATGCTATATCTACTTTCGATGTCACCCGCCAACGCAACCCCTCCCCCTCCCTAAATCCATCTTGTGTTAGATCAGTTTCCGGTTGTTTCAATGGAAAAAAGTAGCCTCATCCTTCACCACTGGACTTGGCACACGTCCCTCGTACTGAGACCCTCGAGGGATCTGGTGCCAAGTCCGGAAAGTGATCACACACCTTTTCTTCCCCCTTTCACACTTACTTCAATCGCCAATAACCCCTTTTCCTCCTAACTTGATGGACACGGTGTCGAGGGGTAGTGAGTCTTGAATAATTCACGCTCTTTTATTCGGAAAGACTGATGGATGGTAGTTTCGAGTACGTGTCACTTTGTTGGTTCGTTGCTGCGAATTTATCCCAGAATACGACGCCTCGTTTATACTGCAGATATCAACTTCTGTAAGCAACGACGTCACTTGTACTTGTCTCGCAGTAATTGCACCGTAAATTGAGCACTGTTTCTTCGCCGCAATAACACCGGAACATGAGAGCGACACTTATTTGAAGTAGAATCGTAAATATTGTCCCTCAGACGAAAATGAATTGAAAAACTTGTCCAGTCCGTTCTTTTATTATAGTAAACAAAGCTATTTGGAAGATGCTATTGAGTAGCTCAGATATGGAAAGACCGTCGGAAATAGAGTCGGTTGTCTCGAGGATTATATGTGCGGCCAACCGTAAAATTCGTTCATCGAGGAGAGTTTTGACCGTAAAATCGGATTTGGTTGTAAGAAGAGTCCGGCCAGAAAATTGGGTCTGACTCGACGAGTACGAAGTTCCATTTTTTACGATGAAATACGAGTATACAGAATTATGAGAATTAAGGTAGTCAATTGTATGTTCCTAACTCTATAAGGCGCTTCTCGTTTATCTCGCTGGAACACAATGTTTGGTTAAGGAGAAGTAATGACGAATGTTACTGTACAGGGACAAGATAAGGGAATTTTTTGCCAATTTGATGTGACTAGGGATCATGGCAGGAGCATGGCTTGACTTCTTGCTAACGAGTGATTAGTTAGCAATTAGGGCAACGGTTAGGATTCTGCCTATTACTATCATCAGTATCTATCAGTGTTTCCTCACACCTGACAAACAAACAACATTACAACTTGAAAAATCATATGTTTGATGCAGTTGGCGCAAAGACAACACTGTCAACTGCCCCCTCTTCCCCTTTGGCCACCCAAGGCAACCCCTAGAACCACTGGATTCAGATACCCACCCCATGCTTCCACTCTCCAGCGCTATTCTCTATGATTCCTACTACATCCTATTTACCCCCTCCAGCTTTCTACCCATAGCTTTTTCCAGAACCTTTCAACCCAGCCTTCCACCAGCTGCCCCCATCCCAGACTCCTTCTAGAACCTCCCAGACTCAGCTTTACTCTACAACCTATGGTAGTTGGCTTCAGGGCTGGTGCTGGTTCACCCTGTAGAAGAAATAAGCCCACTATTTGTAGTGGGGTGGACAGCTACTGCTAGCAGCACTGCAGGTCTGCACAAACATTTGGACCAATCAGCTATCTGCATTTGATCAGTCATGTCTCAAGTATTGATCCACCATGTTGTTTTGAAGTTGATCGTTTTGACTCACAAAATAAGACTTGAACTGCAAATTTCTCTGCTGCAAGTGAGCCGTTTTGTTTGGAGTATTCGGCCCCAGGCCTCCCTATAAGATCTAAATACGCCAAGGAACAGCCAGTTCAAATTACCCGCCGTTCAGGTCGATCGGGTTTAGGCTCTATTTGCTCGCGCTAGATGACCCGACACTAGCGCTCGTTCTACTAACTAACGGGGTTAACCTGCCGTGTTGGGAATCCTTCACTTACTGTTCTGTTTAACGAAGTGTTCGCTCTGCTCATCAATTGTGTATCCATTTACATCCGTTCATACAGTTATTAAAAGGTCTATTAACTGTTACTAAAGTTCTTGAGTTCAAACCCACGGTCTCACAATGAGTTTTTCAATGTGCCAGGCAGGCCATACTTTGTCTGTCAATAAAGTTCCTTGCTCATTATTCCAATAAACAATCCAGCAGAACCATTCTAATAACGATTTAGATTGTATCACGATTCTACGGGTCCCAATTGCGAACACAACTCAATGGCCACAAAACATATAAGTCTACAGAAAATCTGTGCATAAGATAAAAAAATACTGTAGGCCACAGACATTTTGGAGGTAACATGCCTTAGTTCCAATGGACAGTCACCAGGATGGTAGCAAACTGGGAGAAGTTTTTACATGAGTGAACCTCCTGTTTGAGTGTATCCTGTGGTCATCAAATTGGAAGTGTTGAAGGTCAAATGGCTGCATCCACTAGTATAGTTACCTGGTCAGAACCAGGCTCATACTTTCGATTTCAAATAAGAGTGTTAATTGTAAAATTATACAGAGAAGCCAGATTATGAGTATGGAGATCAATCCATTATTGATTAACGATTTATCTAGAATTACTATCAATATATGCGTTTTTACACATTGTACCTTCATAATTCGTTCATGAGATCTATCAACATCATTTCCACCCAGCTAGAGCGAAACAGCGACCCTAAAAACTGGGAGAAGAAGCGAATCAATGTTAATCCTGACGCTCGTACATCCTTCACTCGTTTGGTGTGTCCCCCACAGCGGACCTGTCCAATCAGCAAGGCTAGAATGTCCAAGTGTCGTATTTCCTCTCACTGTAAAATACCGGTAACCTCCAAAGTAATGTGATCTGTTTTCCCTCGAGCCACACCTGAGCGAGTCCCGAACGATTCTGTGGTCTGTTCATTCGATTCTTTTGACCGCAGAAAATGTTCAAGGTGACGCATTACAGTTTGAAAACGCCTCAGCAATATTTTACGAGTTTTTCCGCCAGAAATGTGTGAGTTGATTGTAAGGGATGTTGTGACGTCACCAAAAGGGGAACAGCCAAGTTGAGAACTGTGACATCACAACTGTCAGGATGTTGACAGAATTTGCTGGATCATGGATGGTAAGACGGATGTGACGTCACACAGCCTAGAGTGGTTTTTACGACGCGGCAGGTGACCCGTGCAGAGGGTTACTTTTGGTAACCCTCTAATAATCGAATAATCAACCTATGTTTTCATGCAAAAGGTCAACCTCTCCAATTCGGCCCAAAAATTTTCTGAGCGTTTCAAGGTGTCTAGATTAAAAAAGTCATAATACGAGTAGAAATAGAAAATTTTCTAAAAATCTGAAATTTTGGTCAGGGACCCGATGCCAGCTTTAGTTGGTCCTTGAAACTTTTCAACCCGATCGAACCAAATTTGGGCAAGATAGGGGTCAAGATGTGTTTTTTGAAAAATGGATTTTTGAGATTTTTGGCGATCCAGGCGAGTGGGGTATCATTTTCCACTAAATTTTGGACGCTGAATCTAAAGAAATGGGTCCCGGAACTACTGACGCCCACTGGTAGAGATCATGGGTCAAAATGGGTATCATCCACCCATTTCAAAAGTGGTTTTCGAGATTTCTGGCACCCTGGAGTGTGGGGTATCATTTTCCACTATATTTTGGACCCTGAATCGGTTGGAATGGGTCCGGGACCCGCCACACCCACTGTCTCCCCCATTTTCCCCATATTGAAGAAAGGAGTCTCCATGCACCTGGCCCAACCCGTGTAAATGAATTTGCAGCGTTTTTTTTTTTTTTTTTTTTTTTTTTTTTTTTTTTTTTAATTCTAGTAGGAGGTAGATTGGGTTTTCGCTGATGTTTATCACTTTGAAATTTTAGTACCAAGATTAATTCATCTTTTTATTCCCTATTTTTAAACTTATTTTGATTGAGACACAGTCATCTAGGCCATGGTTTACCGTGAATGAAATAAATTAAAACCAGTTGATTCTCAAAATGTTGTTTAGTACAAATTTGCAAGTTGTTTTTTCCAACAAAAAAAAGAAAATATTTCACATCTTTTTGATTAAAAACGTCTAACCATTTCAAAGAGAAAATCCAAACAAGGTTGGAGAGTCGGCACGCAACGAAGTGAAATATTGAATGGCCTTGTGTTAGAACCTCTGTGTCCCTTGGTTTGCGAAATCAAGTCGAAATTTCCTAGTGTCGACCAGTGTGCCTGGTTGCCTGCTGCTAACTCATTATTTAACAACCTTATCCAACTCGTGTATACCTGCTCAGATGGGGAAAGGAGCTCCGACTGTACATTCCAGAGGGGAAATTGCCCAACGATGCATGAGCGTAAACAGGGACACGCGAGAAGCTGTTTACGTATGCAGCAGCTCTTTCCAATCGTCAACACAAACTACAATAATTTCATCGGTGGGGAATTCGCAGTCACTGTAAACAGTTTGGCCCATGTTAGCAACAACCCCTGGGGGCACTAGGCGTCCCCCATACACAAGCAAGGGATGTTGACGAAGACTCAAAGTGGCTCACGACCCCTTTCAAAGTAGTTCGCTCCAGTGGCCCCCTGGCAAACTAGAATATTTTGTACCTATTTTGAACTCCCGCAATTCCACAGCAGAAAAAGGCCTATGTTCTCCAAAGTAAGGGCGCTCGGTAGTCTAGTGGTATGGTGGATGGTGGATGGTGATCCGAGTGACCAGGATTCGAATTCCCCATATTCGTCCTCTTCACTTATGGGGGTGAGGCAATTAGTAGCCATGAGCATAATCGTCAGATCAATTCACGATCCTCTTTCAAGGAAAGCTGACCACGTCCGCGACACCTGGCACAGGTAGACGGACGAAAATCTAAGGTGAAAGTCCTTGCATACTTTTCTTTACTTTACTTAATCTTCTTCAAAGCAGCCCCTTCCCAATGACCACCCTCATCTTGAGGCCACATTGAAATGAGAGTTTTTATTAGAAGCCTTTCAACGTAAGATAATGGGTTACATTTGTTTGTTTTTCAGAGATTGAAGTATATGTCAAGCACAATAAATCACCAATAAGTACTTTAGATGAGCACCTATCTTACCATACATATATGACCACTTGGTATGACCAAATAGAATGAACCCCAGATCACCTCAATGAGGTGTACTTAAAGTCCTAAAGTATGTATGTAATTATTTCTTCTTACTGAGGACTTGTTCACTCTTATAACACGATTGAATTAGTATATAATTCACAATCACCACCTAAAAAGTGATCAAAGTCCACAAGTCATACGACGCAGCTTGGCCACATGTCCGCCAGAGCGCTCCGCTTAGTTAGACAATACACACAGTAGGTATGTGAGTGTTTCCATGAAAAAGGAGCCGTTCAATTTGGAAAGACTATCTCGTTTCTCTTTTCAATTAATTACGCTGGAGTAGGGAAGGTACTCAGAAAACCGAGCCTTCCTGTTTCCGTAAAAGCAACGCATTTGACCCTTTTAAAAGTAGTGTACAGGTGTGCGATTGGAAACTAAATCGGCGTGGTGGGCCGAGCCCGTTTATTGATCCGAGTTTCACCTTCGTTTTATTTCTTCCCGTTTTTCCTCTCTCTAGAATGTCCACCTTGTACACCTACAACTTTGGAAGGAAACTCGAAAAAAAAGCTCGTTGAGGTGCGAGATCCCTTATCTCCTCTCATGTGGGTGATTAGTTGTGAAATGTGTACCAGAAAACCCAAGAGTTGCAAGCTTAGAATGACACCAGTTGAATGGTTGAGAAACATTGGGTCTTGGGGCTTAAAAGCACTGTGTGAAAGCTTCCTCACCAGTCAGATCTTTACACAGACAGTTGCGTAAAAGAGACGATAAGTAAGAGCGACGCTAGCGTTTGGAGTGGAAGGATAAGATTTGTCCTGGCTGGAGTTGACACAGTCAACATGGGGTATTTTATTGCCTGTCATCAAAATTATGGTCCTATCAGTTAAATTCACTGCTTTGGGCCATGATGATTGATTCAATTTTCATAATTTATTTATAAATGTCTTAAGAAGGCAATACAGTCGGAGCAGAGCAGGAAAATGGGCCACCGTGATTTCACATTTGTTGCGCAATCTGTCGACAGAGTGCGTTAAGATCAGCCGTTTCATATCGATAGTTTTACCTTTTGTATCCTTACTTTTTATTCAATACCGATTTAAGTATTGGAAGTATTGAAGGTAAGTTGTAGAAAGATTTTTTTAAATTGTTGATAAATTAGAAATGACGAATCATTAAAAATAATCTATTCTGATGAACCCAAAGTCGAACCATACGACAAATAAATCGAACAATGTCAATCCTTCCGAATTAGGTTTATTTTTTTCAAGTGCCTATGACAGGGCAATGCAGTGGAAACAAGGGTTCTTTCCCCTAAAAATTCTCAAGATTCCGATCAATTTATTTTCGTCTAAATAAAAAAGGCAAAGCCAAGTGGGCGATGAGCCTAAGTCGACAGCTCAAACGAGGTCAACCAAATGTTTGTTCATCCTTGAAGAGCGATCTCGCTCAAACAATAGTAGACAAATGGCTTCTAATCGAATAAATGGAGGAAATAATTTTTTGTCGGAAGCGTGGGTGCCAAGACGGGAAATCCCGTTTACCTCCCACGGAACATCATTTACAAAAGAAAAGCTTCCACGAAGAGACGACATCGTTTATTCTGATCGTTTCAGGTGTCTGAGGGGAACCGGTTGTTTTTCACCAGCTATCAATTTATTCAGTTTTGCGTTCTCCTTTCGGTGGCAAATCTCTTTGGCGGACTCCTTCGAATGATAATGACTTATTAGCCACTTCATTTTATTCCGGAAAATAATTACACTTTGGTCATCTTTATTGAGTGAAATGAGTTCTTACTTATGTGAGTCCTCTCAAGGCTGAGCGGTGATTTGAAATACCAGGTATTGATGAACTTCCTTTGTTATGTACGCATTTTGTAAACAGACAGCTGGAACAACCCAAATAGCACCATAGATGTCGCCACTAGCTGCTCATGTCACCTCCTAGCGGCTCCATTGTGAACTAAACGAATTCATTACTTGTGTTTTGAGTTTGACAAAGGTATGCCACATAATTGTAGACTATGCTGCACATTATTTGAACAGTGACTGTTGTTGAATTCACAGCGGACAGAGGAGAATGGTAATCGGAGTAGATTGTTCTGTTCCTTATATTTTTTCAAGTTCTTTAATTTCTTTTTACCTTATTGCACTTGTAAAAAAATGCTAGAAAATGTGATGAAAGCGAATGAATGAATTCAAAATGATTTTTGAATACACTGTACGCACGTTCTTCGCCGTATCACCATATTCTTCTTGTTCTTCGCTTTCAAATTGTGAATAGACGATGAAGAAGAAGGTGAAGCCAGTGACGAGAGCTTTTATGTGTTCGTGATAAAAGTAGTTATTTCCTCTGTAAACTGTTCTCTTTCCAAATGGTGTGACTCCTTACTGATGAATAGTGTGGACATTTTGCGGTACAGAAATGGTATTTTTCTTTTAGAACGGAGAGCATTTGTGGGGATGAGCATGATCTAGGGTGATACTTGACTTTTATGATTTTCTGTGATCAGTCGAGGTGTTCACAGGGCAATCGTTAAAGTTACGATATTCCTTGGGAAGGGGTCTATGAGAGCCTCCTTGTGATTACACCATAATGCACTTGGACAAACTTTCTCAAGCCTCAATATACCCCCTTTCCCTTGTCTTGTCCTTCGGCAAACTCGCTTCTGATTCGGTATAAACAAGTGTATTACGTGAAACAAACTATCAACCCCATTTGACAGCCACTAGAGCGCTTTATTTTCGCGTGAATAATGTTCCTTCCACCCCCATCTCCATGTCATCATTAAATCCCAGAAGAGTGTTATCCATGCAATGATCAGCAGAAATAAAAATAAAAACTGGACTTCGAGCGAGCTTTTTACGAGCTCTTTTCCTGTGAAAATTTTACGTTCGTGCAACACCGGACGTTACAGAGTCCGCCGAGGTTTTACGAGACTGATGGAGTTTTAAAGGGTAGTTTTTATCTTGCTGCTCTTGGAGAGGAAATAACTAACTGGGTGGAAAACCATGAGAACTAAATCAAGTGTGTTGCAAAGACTGTTTTATGGAATGAAAAAACCGGTTAGTCTCACATTTAATAGTGGGGAAAACGATAAACCGTGTGACTATCAGTGTTTTACTACAATACGCACGACATTTCACAACACTTCGGAGCATCATCAAGCTAACGTAGGCGAATGAGATTGAAGATGTTATACTATTAAACTAGGCTCGTCACTGGTCGTTATTCTTGTTCAAAACCATTTCCTTCAGGTGGGGAAAGCGTTAGTTTATTTCGGTTGAAGTTAACAAGAATAAGCTCCTTTGAAAGTACTCAACTCTCGTTGCATGTAGATTCTCGTAAACTATCCTGATACAACCTAGGCCAGTCATTAAATTCTAACGAAGCTTCCCCTTACTGTCAGGATTGTTGAATGAATAACCGTGACGCTATGACGTCAAACTTGACTGGAGAAGGTCGCCATAAAATTATAGCTTGGCAGAACAGGGGCGATAAATATGAGTTGAAATACTATGCATAGGCCTCCTCTCAATGTAAGGGTTGCGTGCGATCTAACAATTTGATAACAAAGAGGGGAATGCTTCTGGATGAGGTGTACCCATGGATGTAAAATCGGGAATTTATGTCCATAACTAAGAAAGGAGAAAATGTGTCAGACACATACAAAATATTGTAGATGATGGATTTAAAAAAAAAAAAAAAAAAAAAAAAAAAAAAAGCTACCCGCTGAACGGTGACGTCACAATCCACATGAAAACCTGATATGACGGCTGTTTGAGACAAATCAGCGAAGAACTACAGTAGCAGTCCTTGCCATCGAGGGTGCTGCACTCTAGTGGACAAGTAAACAAAAGGCAATGAAGACGGGTCACTGTAGATGAAATGCAGACAGATTTTGATTTTGAGGGAGAGTGATGCACTTCGTTTTACTCCCTCAAAAGCACCCCTTTTCAGATAAATACATTAATCATTGGAAACAGTAGAAACACCCAGTTAAGACCCAATTTTCATCGCAGTCCTTGACAAACCCTGTTTTTGCCTAATTCATTTTTAGCATGGTCGCCAAAACCAAAGGTAATTATTAGGTTGAAATGGAATCTTAGGTGGTTTTTTGAGCTTTTTAAGCACCGTCTGAATTTACAAACATCAAATTCAGGAGTGCAGCGTGGCTCAGGAATGAGCGCTCTGCAAATGTAATCAGAGTGGAAATTCTTTTGCTATATACATTGATTGTAAAATGAGACTAATCATCACTATTTGTGAGTTAGTGAAATTAGATCAGTTGGTTTACTTTTTCAAGGAACACATCAAACACGAGGTCTCTGATATTTGATTGCAGAAAAGATTTAGGTTTTGCAACCCTAAATTTCTCAATAGACTGTAGAGTGTACTCACAGTTTTGTTTGGAAGAGTGTCTGCCCAAATTGATAATGTGCTCTATTTCTGTTTGTAAGGACGTTAATTAAATGATGAAGTGAGAAATTGCAACATGCAACAACTATCCATTTTTGGGGGGGACAAAGAGATTCAACCAACATGAGAACCTTCCAGCGTAACCTTTTGATTTTGTGCCTCTGAACTAATCAATTTCCCCTTAAAAAAGGAAAAAAAAAAAACCAAGATAGGTCAGTGACAAAGCTGAGGACTAGCATTTGTCCAGCAGTGACTGCTGGGTGGAAAAGTGGGAGAAACTCCCAACACAAACATTCCAACTATTGATATGTAGTAGGATAAGGCAGTCATTGCAAAGCGAGTGCAGTACCAAACAGAGATAGGAGATAAGAGTCCTTGCATTGAATCCCTGATACTAACCTCTATCTATCAGTATAGTGTTGCGAGCTCGCACCTGCGCTGGTCAAATGGGCTGCTGGCGTCGCAAGGTCAACGACCTGTGGAGGGCTAAGGGACCATTCTCGAATATTTGCATGTCATATCAAATTGGCTGGAACCTTCCCGTTCGCTCGAGACAACACGTCGAGTTCCCAGAACCAGGGAACGTTCTGGAAGGTACTCGACCGAGAGGCAGCAGGTATAAAACGGACCCCGGAACGCCGCGCAGTTCAGTTCAATTCGGAGTCCAAATATAGACGCTTCGGGTTATAAATCGTGCTGTGTGATAAATAGTGCGACAACTGCGTTACAACCGCGAATTGTGCTTTGTGACTGTGTAAGTGCGCAAATGTGAACAGTGTATGTACTCAAGTGAACAATTGTTAATAAATTATTTACGAAGAATATAAATCGTTACAATAGTTTGATTCAATTTAGACCATCAATAAATTTCAGATTTGAACCTAGTGGGCAGCATTGAAGGTTTTCTATTGAATCTGTCAGAATGTGTTTAGTTATTGTTGTTTCTCCCTTTTTTCTAAGGTACTGGCGGTACCTGAATCTATGACCCTGATCAAATTGGACCATTTTTATTCTAAACTAAATCTTGTTTTTTAATACCTACAAATACAGCTGTATTGATTCAACCCAGTGGTTCATTAGGAAAATTACCTAGTACACCGTTATCAACAAACCTTTCTACGTAACATTAGGAGTGGTTATTCACATTAAACGACACCCTTGAGCTCATAATCCCCAGGGAAATGAATACTGAAAGGGTAAACTCCATTGCGGAATGAAGTAAGTTCAACGACACGCCTTTTACTTGTTATATTTTTCTTCTTTTTTTTTCAACGAATCATTTATGCAAGCCCACGTAGAGACAAGAGAGAGAAAACCTGTTGCTGGTTGCAAATGTTTACCCTTCTACGAATGATTTCCTGAGGTTGTTTGTCTATTGTACAACGTTTTCTCTCTTTCTTTTTTCTCTCGACATTTACTTCCAACAAGGGTTTGTTGAGGTTTGTCACTGCTCGTTACAATATTGTTTCCTTGGAACTTATTATAAACGTAAAGTAGTTCCATGTGAGTTATGCGCAAGTGTCAATTGATAGATTTTGGCATTGATTGCTCTCTATCAATGGCTCATGCTATACCTAATTGATGTGACATCCTAAAAATGCAGTTATTACTTGTTGAATATGGTTTATCATGGACTGACCCTGGCCATCTTGCTGCAATATCCATTATTTTGCAGTTCTATGGCTTGGGGTGTCTTCCAATGCATGGGAAGTTTTTGGTCATGTTTTCATTCATTCTTCATTTTAAGGTTTTCCAAGCTTAGTCTGCTTGTTCATGCTGAAGTGGCTCTTGCGATTACGCAAGATCTCAGCAGGAGGACCACCAGGAGAATTCATGTGTTCTTAGAAGCTGACTGGACTTGACACAATAGATCCGCTGCTCCCATGACAAGAATTCTGCATATAATTTTTCATTGGAAGGATAATACAAGTAGGATCACAACGGGAAAATTTAACTTCCAAACAAGAAACAACACTGTAGTTGTACAGCAGCTACCCAGCTAATAGCACTCTAACAGGCCTTCCAAGGACCAGGTTTGCTACCTAGCAGTTAGCTCAAAAGTGAGGGTTGATAGAGACAATTGACATACATAACTGCTACATAGCACTAACTGCTGATTCATAAAGCAGCAAGCCAGAAGGGATACAAATGATTCATGAGCTTGCCGATGAGCGCACCTTCAGTTGAGAGAACCTTGATAGTGTATGATGGAACCATCAAGCCTGCTCTCTAGCGGATTTGAATCAAAACCTTGACTACTTCTATTGCCTGACCCATTACAAGGAAAGTACACTACTTATGAATGTCAGGAGTCAATTAAGGGGCCTGTTTCCTACCTTCAATTTATGCGCTGCACTGTGGCTGCTCTCAGAACTATCAATTGCTGGAGTTGGAGAAGCTGATGTCAAGGTTGTGATCAAGAGGTTAACACTGTTACCTCAGCAGGAGCGACTAGCGCCACGTCACCAAAACGACGCAAAATGCAATGTTTTTAGAACATATATTTTTATCTAAATCCCTGAATATCAACTTCTAATTAATGTTTTTAATTACGTCGCAATTCTTGTCTACTGTTTTTTATGAATGTCTATTAAAGGATAAATTAAAATTTTCAATTTAGAACGCTGCTCTATAACGCGGTAAATAGGTTCCGTCTCAACAGGATATTAGCGTCTCCCACTCCGCGTATAATTAACTCGGAGTGCTTTCAGCTAGACTTGTACCCCTATTTCTCGGAGTAGCCAGGGCGTAAAATGTCCCACTTTCTAAGCTTAAGGGGTGACTTGTTAGTTCATTTACGCGTATGAGAGACAAGTAAGGCGGAATATGACCCAAATCCTGACGAAAGTGTAAGGAAACCTCATTGTAATTTCTTCACGTGGTGGAGAAGAGCGACAAATTCAGTAGGTTGAAAATAAACAGTGTAGCCTTCGTACCAAAGTACTCATTACTCTGATGAACTTATGGGAAAACACGACGAAATAACGCGTGAGTTGGTCACAAAGTATAAAACCGTGTGTAATGTGATATTTGCTCGTGTTGATTAAGTTGAGTGTTTCCTTGAATCCCTGTATTTTCAAGCAAAAAGTCAATCTCTCCGATTCTGCCCAAAAAAATTTTCTGGGCTTTTAAAGGTTCTAGATCAAAATGGGCAAATGTCCGTTCGCCGTCCACGCCGATTTTGTTCTAGAACATTTTCTAAAACTCTAAACTTTTGGTCAGGGACCCATTCCCGGTTATAGTTGGTCCTCGAAACTTTACAGCCCGATTGGACCAAATTGGGAAGAGATGGGGGGGGGGGTAGTCAAAATGTGTTTCCCGAAAAATAAATATTCGAGATTTTCGGCGTGTGGGGTATCGTTTTTGACTAAATTTTGGACACTGAACCCGATGAAATGGATCCCAGAACGGTTAATACCTACCGGAAGAAGTTATGAGTCATAATGGGCATCTATCTACCTATTTTGAATGTGTACGAGATTTCTGGTACGGGCATGTGAGGTATCACTTCCCACTAAATTCTAGAAGCTGAATCCAATTACACAGGTGCCGGAACGATTGGCGCCCACCGGTAGAGGTTATGGACGCTGAATTGATTTAAATTAGTCTCCGTGGGCCTGGTTCGAGGAATAACCAACCCCTGTGAAACAATTCGCAGCGTGTAACCCAAAGTTTCAAGGTTGGCGAAAGTCGTTTTGACAATTTTAAGCACCACATCCTCTGTAAAAACGTTCGTTTTTCACCCTGAAATGGATAAAAACGTGTCTAGGATCCACACAAGGGCAACAACAACATTGTTGATAGTTATATTCATCTGACTTATATTATTCTAAAAGTTGTATAAGCAGAGTTTTCCGTTGTAGCAGCCATTCTCGAAGAGCTGACTTTATTAGAGCGGCATTTGTCCACTCCAGAACAATTTATTTGACCGCACAGAAATGTACAACATCTCAGCTAAGACCCGAAGTAATTGAAACCGACGCTCGCTACGAGAGACCATTCACGAGGACAACGTCCCTTCTTTTGTAAAGGGTGGCTTATTCACCAGTTTGACCCACTGGCATTTTCCACTTTTAGACGTTGGAAGTCCACCGTTCAATGGTGGAATGAAGGAGTTTCTTCGGTCGATGCACTGCAGGAGTGGATCTTACCGCGATGAACCTCAACGACGTATCTCGTCAGAGAAGGTCTATATTCAATACCTGGATATTCAATTTGGCGTCAAAAGAGGGGTTCCACTACTACCTACAATATAAGAAGAACGAAATAGTTTTCAAACTAATGTGACTCAAAATTGTATTGCCTCACGAACGTGCCGAGACACAAACACCCCAGCGTTAGTCAAAACGCCTCTTACACGAGACTCCACGGTCGAATAAATTATCCACGCGACGATCACAACTCCTTGGCCGAATAAAGCGGATAAGAGGTTGAACTAAACCGAATGCAAACAAACCTCGAGCAAACAGACGAGAGTTTACTTTCTGGTTGTAGTAATCACATTGTATTGATTACAAGACCTACTCACCTTTCAACCCCCAGGGATTCTTTTACAAACTGTACATAGATGGACCACCGATTCTTTATCTGGAAAGTTGCACTGATACACTGAACACATATTACTGATTTACACATTTTCGGAAAAACGCAGCAAATTCTTTCACACGGATTGGTTATTCCTTGGACCAGCCGCATGGAGACATATCTTTAACGTGGGGAAAATGGGGGAAACAGTTGATGTGGCGGGTCCCGAACCCATTCCAACCGATTCAGGGTCCAACATTTTTGTGGAAAAAGATATCCCACACGACTAGGCACCAGAAATCTTGACACATACAAAATGGGTGGATACATACCTACCCCAAAGCCGTCCGTCAGGTCTTTTCCTTCTTCCCGTTCCTACGCCTTGCGGCTCTATCGGGGCTTTGCTTGATGCCTGGACGGTTGCGCTCACTCTCCTGCCGTGCGTTTTGCCACTGCTTTACTCAGCAGTGCCCAGGATGGACCTCGCAGAGGTAGCACGGTTGGGACCAGGAGGGGCTTCTTGGCGTGATTGGCTTGTGGGCCATCCTTTTGCAGCCGTAACTTGATGGGCAAACTTTTTGGTGCCTTCTGCGTTGTTCCTGGATTGGAACGCAGCCTGCCATGGGCTGCCCCAGCCGGCCAGACCCGAGTTCTGCTAGCCATCGCCTACGCGCAGTTTCGTGCTTTGGACACTGGATGTAGACTTGGTCGGCCGTCTCAAGCTCGCCACACTCACAGAGGGGGGAGGGCTTCAATCTCATGCCATGGAGCTTGGCGTTGAAGTCGCCATGGCCAGTGGCAAACTGCGAGACGTAGTGGTCTATATCTACATAGCGCTGAGACAAGCGTGTGTGGATGTTTGGCCAGATTTTGTGTGTGTGCCGTCCATTTGGAGACATGTCCCATCGTTCCTGCCACCTGTCTAGGCTCCACTCAGAGATTGCAGCCTTAGTTGTGCATCCAGCTATCATGCTCTCTCTGCCATGGCTGATTTGCCACATTGATGCCAGGACCTGGAGCTTAGTCCAATGGCATCTGCCATGTCAGGACGTGGAGAGCTTCGTGCGACACTGTCCTGTATGCCTGGCTGACCATGAGGAGGGCGCTTCGCTGTGTCTTGAGCAGTTTCTGCAGGATCTTTGCCTTTCACGTCCCTGGCCCAAACTGGGCATGCATACAGAGCCACCGTCTCGAAGATGGACTTGTACATCAGTCGCCTGCTCCAGAAGCCTGTGCCCCATGTAACTGATGACAGAGCTCTTGTTCGGCCAAACTTTACAAGTGCTCTTGCTGCAGCGCTCTGGATGTACTTGGTTGGGTGAAAGCTCCTGCCTAGGAGGACTCCCAGGGTACTTAGGTGTTGCACAGTACCTGATAATTGCTCCCCCTATGCGAACTAACTGGAGGGCTGCGGATGCACATACCTCCCTTCAGCTGGCACTGGACGGTCTTACTTGCTGCAATCTCCAGCTTGACTTCGGAGCACCATCCCTCAATGATGCTGGCTGCCAGATCACCCTGCTCCTCAATTGCTCGTTTAGTTCGGCCCTCCAGCGATACTGCCAGGTTGTCAACAAAGGCAAGTACGCAAGATTTCTGAAACCTAGGCGTGTGGGGTATCATTTTCCACTAAGTTTCGGACCCTGAATCGATTGGAATGGGTCCGGGACCCGCCACACCCACTGTTTCCCCCATTTTCCCTGATGTTTTTTCATCTAGACACCTTGAAACACCCAGAAAAAATGTTTAGGCCGAATCGGACAGGATGACCTTTTGCATGAAAACAGGTTGATTGTTCAAGGAATAACCAACCAAAATTGAATTCTTTTGTGCAGGCCCCGTTGTTACCGGGTTAAGGTATTCTACTCATTACTGATGAAAAGGTTTTCGCCGAAAGAGTAAAATAAATCGTAGATGGCAGAATGACTTACTCTACTAACGAAATTACACTGATGAAGGCGAGGTCTTCGTCTCAATAAAGTCTTGTTAGCGAATCCGAAGCGAAAACCCGCCGAGTCTTGTTAGTTATTTACACGGTCAGCATTCAAAACCGACTCTTGGCATTTTCCCCCTGACTTAGCTCAACGGAGTAGAATTTCGAGGACGCGTAATGCAATGAAGGTGTTTCTTCATTTATTTCTGGGGGAAAATTACATCGTACAACTGCTCAAAGCTACGAAATTTAATTTTCGCGCTCTTCACGCTCGAGTGTACGCTCCTATATTATTTGTCAGCAGGGTCCATTTTACCGAATGAACATCTTTTGGACGGTGTCCCGTATTAGGGCAATCTGGAGGAGGAAGTTGACGCTGTTAATGCGAAGCAGTTGGTACGAAGCCAAATGACAACGAGGGGCAATATGTTTGAATTTCTATCCGAAAAGATTTTCTTATCGATCGCTATCAAGTTTCACTGCGCTAAAGCTAAATTGCTCTCGGGTGGAGGAGTTTCACCAACACGAAGGCAGTAAATCCGTCTCGATTACTCCTCTAAAGGATTCCAACAGAACGCGCCTCTAAAGTGCTCAGGGTCGAGACTCGTACAGTCCAGAACCACTGGCTATCTCCCATACGTCTTGGCGATTAGACCTGCGCAGAGAGAGATTTATAGTCCGGTGGTTAAGCTTGGGCGGAAACGCGGAACAAAGCGCCGTAACTCGCTTTTGTTACAACTCAACCGTTGGAGCGCACGTATTGTCTTGCAGTGTCGTATATGAGACAACCGGTTGTAAAATTACGTTTACAGACACTTTAAGCTGTAAGTGGTGGCGGTTCTCTCTCAACCGAAGCTTATTGCTGACGGGTGGGATGTTGAATACGTCACATTCAACATCAATGTCAAAAGAGAAGTTCATGCAGCGAACTACCGCAAAGCAAACTTCCTGTAAATACTCCTCCATTTTAGTTGGTTATTCCCAGAATAATCAATCTACCTAATCATGCCAGAGGCCGATTTTTGCCATACTTGATGGTATTTGTTTCACAATATCCAGATCAATAAACGCTTGCGAAAATTAGTGGAAAACGATACCCCCTAAGTATCCGAAAATATCGAACATGGGGAAAATGGAAAGAACAGTGGGTGTGGCGTGTCTTGGACCCAGTGAATTCAACAACTACGTAGAAAACCTGCAAATTACACAGGGGTTGGTCATTCCTCGGACTAAGGGCAAGGAGGATAATTTAGATATATGGTATTCAGCTCCAATCTTTCCGGGTCCCATCCCATTGGATTCAGCGTCCAAAATTTAATGGAAAAGGATACCCCACACGCCTAAGTATTCGAAAATATTGAACAAGGGGAAAACAGTGAGTATGGAGGGTCCCATTCCAATCGATACCGAAAAGAATACCCTAGATCGCCAAAAATCTCGAAAAACAGATTTTAAACCCCCTCTCCCTCCCCTAATATGGTCCGATCGGGCTGGATATTTTTGAGGGCCAACTAAAGCCAGAAACCTGATCGTTGGGGCGAATCGTAGAGATTGAAACTTTACATGAAAACAGGTTGATTGTTAGAGGAATAAAACGAAAAAACTATGTTCGAGGGCTCATCGACAAAAACCAAAATATGCAAAAATCTGTATTACTTGGATGGTTGAAGGAGACGTCATCAACCTCGGGCTATTGATATGAGGCACAGTGATAGGAATAAAAAGAAACTTTCTATCCTGAAAATAATAACAAAACATATGAAGCAAAAATCACGTTTTTCCTCAACATTTATTTGTTACTTTCTGGAATATCCTTTTTTTTCGACGTGAATCTTTTTCAAGAATTTTGTCAAAAAATGCTGCAAATTCTTCACGTTCTAGAATGCTTTACTTTTGTTCAAATCGATTCAGCGTCCAAAATTAAGTCAAAACTGATGCCCCGCATGCCTAGATCACCAAAAACCTAGATAATTTCATTAATTTCAATAAATTCGGAGCCTCTTATTCAGTGGAAAAAATTTACCTTGTTCGCCTAGGTCCCCAAAAACCCATTTTTACCCCTATCAGACTGGAATGAGTTTCGTATTAGTAGAACCCTAGCAAAATTTCTAAACTTTAAAACATTTTAACTTTTTTTTTCTGGACGGTGGACGTATATTATTTTGATTTTTCAATCTATTTGGGAATGTCAAAAATGAATGATTCGGAAGAAAACATTTTGTTTGATGCGAATACAATATGAATGGTTTTAATAATAAAGATAATATTAAATAGAAAAATAATAAACTAAAACGCGCCGAACAATGTTTTTGAAATAAGTCTCATAGTTACAAGTTACCGAGAGTGAGATCGCGCTGACAAGGCAATTCAACTAAGACCAGATGGCAAAGAGATGGATTCTCAGCAACCAACAAGTCTTGTACAAACAAGAAATCCAACAGTAACACATTACATTGCAATGGTACAGGTAAGTGCCTGGGATGGACTTGGCTCCTCTTCGTCGAATTCACCCGGGGAAAGGCAATTGCGCCGTGTAATGAGTCGTTCAGTTACGTGAGAACAAAGCCAATTTCACGTCAAACCGACGGAAACTGAGAAAAAGCTCACGAAAAACGGCTCCAACTAAAAACGATTGGCACGGATCGACGAGGAGGCCAATATACTAGGTGGCCAAGGTATTCGGGAGAAGAGAGACGGTTGAAAAAGAGACCGAAGATAAAGAAAGTGGACTTGACGAGGAGCCTGAGAGCTTGGAGGGAATGAAGGAGCCGCGAGGCGGCAAAATAGAGCCAACTAACAAAAGAAAAGCTGCATTGTTCGACCAAACAGAATATCTCGGTTTCCCGTCTTCTTCTCTTTATAACCTGCCTGTAGAGAATAATTGATGGTGATATAGTGATATTGGGGCCTGACAAAACCCGCGACGGAAGTTGAAGAGGTAGATCTGGTTTTTGCAGCTGCCCTATCCGCAGTATTGTATCCTAAGCCCTTCACTTTTCCATGGCTCCATCCTTGAATGCCATTTTGTGGTATATTGCCAATATCAATTACAACGTCAGTCAACAATACGTTTTGATAGTTTTTACTTTATGATGTCAAAAATTTTCAACACAGAATGCGTTTTGGCCATGGACTAACTAGCCAGAAAGGTAACAAAATCTGGGACGACAACCTAGATACCAATGATTAGGACTTTTTTTTTATGGCTGTGATTATATAAGATTCTGATTAAATGGAGATGTAGTAGCTAAATTATGTAAAACGCAGAGCGCCAAGTTTTTTTTATATGCTATCGCCCATGCATTCTTCTTAGAACTTTACAAAAAACCCAACACTCCACCCCAACCTCCCACTTGCCAATCTTTCCCCACCTCCCACACCTCTTGTAGTCCAATTGTGGCCTCATGCCCATCCCCAATAGATGTTCACCCTGGGCTCCTTTTAGAATGGTCAATGTTTGCAAAACATCTATGGCGAACGACCAATGTTCGATGTTTTCCGATTATTGATGGTTTTAATCGATGTGGATGGGACTCACCGCAGAGCATTCATGAGATTTGGCAGTACTACCCCACAGGAGGACTCCCATAAGTCCAGAGTGGCTTTAGGAGTTGTATTTTCGACGATTATCTTGTTGTAAATGGACTATATTTGAATGTCTCACGCTACTTTAGTACAGTTTCTTCCTTTCAAATCTGATCTACAGACAGTTGTATGGAGAGTATAATAAAATGCCCCAATCATTTGCAGCGATTTTAGGTCAAGTTGTACTGCGGTTGTTGGTTCGTGGTAATTCCATTGTTTCAAGGGCATAAGTGTTCTGGCACACTTACATTTTTTCAAACAAATTATTCAGAATGGTGATCATAAATAAAGTATGAAAGGCACTTCATGTTGAAATCGTGGAGGAAGCCGCAGAGAACCTAAAAGCGTCCATGAATAATTGGCTGCGAATCGATTGAAGGGAAATGCAATAGGTGACGCCAAAGGATACACTTTTCTCTACTATAAGATTCATTTGAGAATAACAACGGTGCTTTATAATTGAGGGGGAATTTACTGTTTCGCACTGACATCCTGCTAATGACAGTGGGAGGTGAAGGCAGTCAAACAATTGGCGCCAGTTTGAGTTGTCGTATGGTATTTCCCATTTGTGATGGTTTCTGTGCAATAACCTACAAGTTCCAAGAGTCGAAGGGTTAAAATGTATCGGTTGTTGGAGGTGAGGTCCCGAATAAAAGAAATGTAGAAACGAAACTATTCCGAGTAGCTCTCAAAATCAAGGTAATCCTTGAACGGGTTTACGGACCGATTGCTTCTCTTGATATTGGTATCCGATCCCCAGTCCTGCTGGGTACCCTCGGACGGACCAGGAGCGGCCTAGTTTCTTCAAATGTATTCCTCCCTTTCCTTTCCAACTCTTATTTCGATAGAGTCGCTCTCTGACGTCGGGAAAGTTTTCTCATTTCTAAATTCCACCCTTTCGCTCTCCCGGGAATATCATGACAGGAATGGAAGCCCCTTCTAGCTGAATACGCCTTCAGGTATATTCTGAGAGGATGGAGAAGTTGGTCGGAAACACGTACGCCACCCCTGCTCTTCAGAATGAGAAACACGTCTTAATATCAAAGGAAATCCTTTCCTCGGCTTCCCGCCACAAATACTAAGTAAATTGTGATCTTTGTGTTCATTCGGGAAAGATAGTTTGGTCCTGAATACTTTTGAGCTGTTTGATATCGTCAGAGCCCATGAAAACATAGCATTCATTATTGAAAAAAATCGGGCTTAAAAACATCAAAATGTCACTCATCAACTATACCTGTAAAAGTAAGATAACCTCCATTACAGAGGTATGTTGCTGAGAGGGTCAGAGGCAACACTGGAGATAAGAAGGTTGTTGATAACAGTTCAAGAGTGAGAAGAGCTGGTTGTTCTCACAAGAATGCTATATTGTTTTGAGATCTCATATTTTCTTATAAACCCTGTAAGAATAGACTGTAAAACCAATTTTCTTTTAAGATAAGAGTAAATCATGAACCTAATTGTATTTTGTAGCTCATTCAAAAGCCCAATGTATTCCCTATTTATAATAGGAGACTTCTTTTAAGGATAAACCTCTGCTAAAGTCAAGATTCGTGAATTTTAACATTATTAATCTGTGTTATATTTTACTCTTGGTAAATATAGCATTGGAAAATATAGCAAGTGGGGAAATTTTAAGCAACCATTTTCAACGAATCCCCTATGACTATATCTGTAGGGTATAGTGTATCGTATGCGGAAATTGGTCCAAAATCCGTTTGAATCTATTCAGCCTCTAAAATTCAGAGAGGAAACCATGTGAAAACCCATTTTCAAAATACCCCAGTTCACGTTTGGAGCGGTTGGGCTGGAAAGTTTAGAGGGCCAACCGAAGCCAAAGTGGAGTTTTGGAAACCCAAGCGAGTAAAGTATCATTTTTCCAATAAAATTCAAATCAAACTTTCCCACGCGAGCGAATAATAATTTATTGTGGGGCAATTTGCCGTATTTATAAATGTAACAATTACAGCAGAAGGGTGAGGAACGTCTTTTTGATTGACACCATGCGACATACTTGTCAGCCTAATTTGATTAACGGTCTTTGAGTAATCTCGAAATGGAATACATCAGCGAATATTCTCATGGAAAATACAAAGGCCATTTTCAACTGTTCCATTCACCTGTCGAGAATTGCCTGTTCTGGATCTGGCAGAAAATTATAGTAAGTTTTAATGAAATAATTCTCTCTCTAGAGGTCCTGCTGTTGAAAAAGTTTTGGTCGATATCAAGAGCGAAATTGGTGAATTTGTATGTTTCTTGCTATCAAGTTTGGCTAGGATGTGATTTACTAACATTTACCAAGGGGAAATCGCTGGCAGAAATCATCCTAAAGGCTCAAATCACCCGCAAAACAGGTGCTCATTTAAATAGGCAATCGCGCAGACCAAATAGTGATTCAAGTCCCAAATAAGTTATCATACTTCCAGAAATTCATTTGCCCATAAATTTATGAATTCTGACAGCAGAATAAGGACTCTTCAGTTGAATAGGTGCGTATTAGCAGCAGAAATGATCCCCTTTGTTACTCATTGCTTTTGGATTATTATTCTTCAATCACACCTGTTAGTTCGCCGTCTACAGCTGATTAACTACTCCAATTCCTCTTTGTCCACAAAGGCCCCAAGAAAATCAACTGAAATACTATTATTGTTCATCGCGTTGAACTTAATTATTAATTATTCAAATTGCAAGCAAATAACTAGACCCAAAACAAACACGTAATTATCCAGGTTATCCTCGACCAAATCTCGCTTTCAGTGTTGCACCACAATCAAGAGGCTTCTAGCGACCCAAACGTTGTTGTTTTAGGGTGGCTTTCAGCCTTGTTCTGTCTCTTGATTTTCAATGTTCATCACATTAACACTGAATAGCACAATCTATTCCTATGGTTCTTTTGTAGAAGCTTCTGTTAAGATCGTTTTGGGGTCAGTTGCTGCTTAAAAGGTTCCCTTCTGAACAGAATACTCTTGGACAGAAGGTTGACTCAACATTAAAAACCTCCCCCACTGTTAGTAATCCCTGTTGTTGTCCTACAGTAATAAACACATTATGTTTTTGCTATAATGTCTGTTTGTTGTGGGTACGGATTTTTGTACTGATCTGCTTTTGTAGACTTGCCCCCAATTGGGACTTGGTGACAAAATGTAAATGGTTTTGCTGGATTGGCTATTAACCTGGATTTTGCCATTGCCTGCCAAGCACACTGATGTGAGTGATAGTTGATTCAGATTGATAACTCGACAGTCAGCAAAAGTTAATATTGGCAAGCTGACCGATTAAAATAACTAAAAAGTTCAAGATTTTTGAACTCTCTGCATAGTCTGTGAGTGAAAATGTTTTACAAGAAACAGTCTGAAAAACAACATGGCAGAGGGTCAGGAATGAAAGCTAGTAGCGCTGGTTAATACGAGTTGGCAGTGCTGCTAACAGTGGTTGTCCACTGCACTATGAACAGTGAGTGGGCTTGTTCCATCCAGATGTCCAGCCAGATAACTTGGCACAGATACATAGCACAAAACAAACATGTTATAATTTCCCAGGTTATCCTCAACCAAACCATGGCCGCTTTCAGTGTTGTATTATGAGGCGACAGATGGTCTCTGTAATTGATTACATGTCCAGCATTAGCCAAATTTACCCATTTTGGTGGAATAGATGTGCCCACGCTGGAAATGAACATAACTATTTTACTTTTAGATTGAGAATCAGAGTTGGTGCTTCTCCGTTGAGGCTCTGTATTTATGAAGTACATTAAGAAATGAGCAGCAACAACCAACTGCATGATGAATACGTATCATACTTAGTATTCTTCATCAAAGTATAAATTGTTTGGTGCCGCTACTGACCGCCTTATTATTGAGGAATCGACGCCATATCAATCATTTTTGCAGTCTTTATTGATCAAGCGCAAGTACTAACGAATAATTCACAACGATCGAAGTCAATTAGGTGAAACAGCGGGTTTCATCGGCGTCTGGCCGTTAAAGTCGATACCCTACGATTAGCCGGCCACTGCTGACGAAATCCTCATTCCCCTCTTCTCCCCGACAATGGCGTTCAGTCCTGATTGGGACCCATGCTCCACAATGTGCGAACGCTGTTGCCGATCCCTTGGCCTTTCAGGGCAAGATTCAACAGGCCTAACGTAATGAAGGCCGTGATGGCGAAGCAGGCGTAATAGGCCAATTTAGCTCCCACGTTTCCGACGACGATTGGTCTAACGTAATCGGTCACTGTCGAGACGATACCCCTGAGGAAAATTAAAATTTAATTGCATTGTCAGAGAACATTCGAAGCTGTAACTATTATTTTTTCAACTTAGTTTCTTCTGCGTGCGGAAGAAGAAGAAAGACAAGAAAGCTTCAAGAATACTTAATTATTTATGACCCAAAAAATTAAGCAACTGCAAAAAAACGTTCAAATTTAGTCTTCTTTGGAGCTCAGATTGTTATGAGAGTTTAAATGAACACGAAATAACGTCGCTCCGACTACGTCCTTAAAGAAAAAGCGCTCGAGAACTCAAGCACCTGACGAAATATTTCCACCCTGTAATAATTTCGAGAAATTTGAACAAGTAAACGCCGTCATTCGTGTTATTTTTGGCCAACGAAGCCCTCCTTCGAACAAGCCTTGTGAATGTTTAGTATTTTGAAATAATTTTCTGTTGAGGTTTATTCTCAGGTCGGTATTAACAGATATTTGGTGAAAATATTGTATGGATTCATGTTCTTTGTAAATAGTTTTTACAATTGTTCACTCAAATACACTGTCCTCATTCACACACTTACACAATCACAAGGCACAATACACGGTTGTAATGTAAATAACATGTAATATAACCTAACATGTAAATAACATGTAATATAAATTAATAACATGTAATATTTGCGGCGTTCCTTGGTCCTGTTTTATACTGGCTCCCTTGGCCAAGAACCTTCTCAAGTCTTCCCTGGTTCTGGGAACTCAACGTGTTGTCTCGAGCAAATGGGAAGGTTCCAGCCAAGTCAATACATTGCAGGAATGTTTGAGAGTGACCCTTAGCCCTCCACATGTCATTGACCTTGTAAGGCTGGTTGCCCAGGAGACTGGTGCAGGTGTAATCTTGCAACACTATAACCTGCTTTTGGGAAACCCTCTCCAATAAAATTATCTTCAAAGCGTTTACAATTGTCAAAAAAGTCTGACATTCTGTAAATGGACTCATTTTGGGTCCCTATAGCGTCTAATTCGGCCAAATCGCCCCAAACCGAGGCAGGTTATGAGTAAAAATGGGTGTTTTGAAAATGGAGTTTCCGAGATATTTGAAGATTGCTTTGCTCTCAATTCTGGTAGCTGAACCATTATACCGGGTATTCACCGGATCAACAAGAGTCTTCTAGTAATAAGTGATTTTTAAATTAAATTCTTGTCCCCTCTTTTTACCTCCCAAAGACCTCATGCTTTATCACTCGAGCGATGCCTAGAATAGTCGATGAATAAATATGAACAAGGCGATGTGGTTCTGACAAATTTATCTGCATCATCATGGCCATTGAGAACCAGCTACGACCAAATAATTCGTTCTGATAGTTTATGATGTCGTTTCATTTCGTACAATACACTCCTAACAGAATGTCTACTTTGTTCGTCCCAAGATCAGCTGAGTATTTTTGATACCAAGCTCCACACATATGTTTTGCTGCTGATAACAAATAATGGCATTTGACTGACATTTCAAATTTTGCGCCTTTCTAGGCAAGAAAAAATGGCCACTCTTCAGGTCGGCACGACAAGGGGATTGGACGACTGCAACCCACTCTAGTGGATGATGGTTGAACTGCCGCCGCTAGTATCTTCAGCCACCCCTTTCTGCCAGACAAAGGCACCAGCCATTGGACCAACCATTTGTCCAAAAGTACTTCCTATTTTCCTCAGTTTCTATATTAAATTTCAAAATACTTCTTTTCGCAATGCGCCTAAAAAGCTCAGGAAATTGTCTGAATCTATAGTTCAACTGCAATATCGTAATACCTTTAAAATTACAAAATTCAAAATTTGTAATGTTTTCCTTTTGCCCAAGAAAGAGACTAGCCTTTACAAGTCTGCTACGTTATTCCAATTGTTTCAATCCTCATCAATTTAGACAGGCAAATGGTCAATAATATTGTTATTGCCTTTGTTTCTATTAAACCTCTAATTACGAGGCAGTTCGCCTTTTCCCGCGACTTCACTTCTTGTTGGCTGCTTTTAGTCATTAACTTGTCTGTAATTTTGAGACAAAGTCTTCGATACGTCAGCTTCTCCTTTTCTCATACTGACGAGAGCCCTTCATCCAATTAATGCGGTTATCTCTGTTCAGTAATGACGTCACGCGAGTATAGTGTTTCTTGGGCTTCAGAGGCGCCCGACTGATGGTGTTACCACTTATAAAGGGTTCAATAAGGTCACGCATCCGCCTTTCATAACGTGTAACTTGATTTCATGTCGATCTTGAGCAATCAAGGCTTCGTTACACGGGAGCGTTGTAATATCGGTGGGAAGAGCCTCGGTAAACCGCATGCTATACACTCGAGAGGATCATCGAGGAAGTTCGATATCGCGTTGAGGCCACCTGTCGCCGGCCTGAGCAACAGGCTGAACTGACAATTTTTGTCCTAGGAACCTATTTCGTTAGCGATTTAGGGCGTCAAGTTTGGAGACTCAAGTCATTACAACAGTGATCGGAGTTAGTATGATTGGAAATGTTGCTTTCCAAGTTGAGCCAACAAAAGATCATTTACAACGCTTATCACCAGTTAATTTACGAAGAAGACTAAGTAATACCTAAAGACGGATTCAAATCTAGACATTGAAACCCAACGGACAATTCACTCAATTTTCTTTGTACAGTCAAGAGCAGGTGTACCACATCACAGAGCCCTCTTCCGGTCAAACGGTGGAATCATTACTTAAATTAGTATTTATATTCTTGTTGGAAATTACAACGTCCTATTTGGAATTTGTCATCGTAACCCTGATCAACGCGGGTGGAAATGCTTTATGACTCAAGCTGGGTTCTCCTGGGTCCGAGTAGAAGCAATGCAACCTCCATTCTTCTCCCTGATAGGCTGTGTGACAAGATCCCTCTTTTCAGAGGACCTCTTTTGAGATAGACACAGATACTTTTTACCAGAGCTTCTCAACCAATTTGAGTGTCCTCAAGGTCAAGATCATAAGATTTCCAGCCCCTTCCTCTTGCAGTCTTCACATAAAATATAGATAAACCCTCCCTCTCTCGCCAACCTCTTCTCCTGAAGCCTCTTATCCTTTGGCCTCTTTGCTGTCTCCTGAAGAGACTCCTCGAAAAATTGTGTGGGTAATCTCCTTCCAATGTGTACTCATGTGTCACAAAGTTACTCGTAAAATATGTTCCACGATTCTTCACTCCCCTCCTCTTTTAATATTGTTGAGACACTTCATGAATTAAACGGTGATGCATTTTTGTCAATTATTGTTCCCAGTATGTACCTAACTGCTCGTAAGGGTGAGGGGAGAAGAAAACTCAAAGGGTAGCCTGAATGAAGAGCAGGAACTACCCTGCTCAGAATGTTGTAATCACGTCACAAACGAATCGGCAAAGTGCTTGTTGCTCAATTCCATCTTGGACACTAATGGTCCAACCCATTGGAGCATAGAATATCAGGTTTTTTGAACTTGGTCGCCTTATTTATGACGGGCATACCTGTTGCGCACTGACCAGGTGTCTGGCATTGTGGGTGAGCAGGGCAGTCAGGATTTTCAAGATGGCCGTCCATTGGATAGCAATGGCTGTCTTGACCGCTTCCTGGAGACAAAAGCTGGAAGGTGCCAGGAGCATTCTTTCCTATGAAGGCAATCTTCAAACTCCCAAACCATTGCTTTAAGGACCAATCCCCACCAATCTGAAGGCCCCTTCTCAATTTGTGATGTATTGCTTCTATCTCTTTCTGGATCTATTTTCTTCATGTTGCCTTCACCTTGATTCAAAACACTGATATTTCATCGCCCTTCCACTTCAAACTAATCTGGTAGGTACTAATGGTAACTAAACTAGGTATACAATGTACGCACCAATGAATATGAGGCGTCAAAGCCGTCAGAAGGATCAAATCGAACAACACGTTAGGAGCAATGATCGCCAAAGGTACGATCGGAACGAGAGAAGCCGATATGACCCTTTCAATGAACCACAACGTGCCATGCGACACTTCAGTCTTGCCTCCTTTTCCGCCATTTTTCTTGTCTTCTCCTCCATCGCCTTTGCTGGAAGGTTTTTTGGACGAGCGGAATATTTTGGAAATTTTGGGGATTTTCAGCGCATTGTCAAAGGCCTCAGTTGTACTTATGTTCACCAGCCTGCTCTTGTACTGGAAAGATGAAGGATGCAGAACTGCAGAACATGGGCAGCGGCAAAAGTACATAATTATTTCAAACCTTGGTTAACCATTTAACCAGCATGTGCTCGCAACTAAATATATGTCTTTTCGGCGCTTTATAGACCAAAATAAACTATACAAATTTCAAAAATTATTAAAAAGAAAAATCTAGCAAATTCAGACAAAACTATGAGAAGCTTCTAAAGTATTCACTACTAGACTAGGACTTTTTCATTGCAGTGAGCCAACTTGTATTGAAAACAGTTTCAACAAGAGAAAATTTTCTTGTCGTATTTATACGACAATCATTACGTTTTGGTATGAAGTTTCTATTCAAAACAAATGCACTTGAAACATGCACCGAGGGATGTAGGTAAGTGGATCTTCCCAACAACAGACCAAATTGAAAGGAGCACCTGAAGCGAGTTCTCGCGGAGAAAAAGCGTACTACATTGCCGTCTGGTCTGCACCATCCTTTGGTAGTGGAAAATATTTCAAAAATCTGAAATTATTATCGTGGACCTCATTCCGACTCTAGTTGGATCTCAAAACTTTTCAGCCCATTTAGTCCGAATTTGGGGATGGTATGGGTAAAGTGTTTTTAGAAACTCGGGGAATTTTTTGGAAACTAGTCGTGTGGGGTATCATTTTTCACTAAATTTTGAACGCTGAATCCATTGAGATGAGTCCCGGAACGATTGACCCACTGGAGGTAACTATCGGTCAAAATATGGGTCAAAATTTCGAGTTTTGAGGGATCCTTGTCGCATGTGGGGTATAATATTCGATAAAAATGATTGACGCTGAATCGACTGGAGTGACTCTGGGACACTCCTTTCTCCGGAGTGAAGTCATGCTCTATTAAATACTTTTGAGAACGATTACGAAATCTCCAAACCCTGCGACTTCTGTCAGCGGCTAGTGATTTATCAACCCCGTCAGCCAACCAAAGCCTTGAAGGCGAAGGGAAACTGAAACCGACGTCTGATCGTGAACTCACGTTATTGGAAGTGATGCTCCAACGGGTCCTGTCAAGAAGTTGGTAGTTCCTCATTGGTTCGAATGTTGGATTCAATAGACAACGGGCTTTCAGCAAATAATTCGTTGAACTTCCTGAAAATCGTGGGCTGGATGAAGTAAAATGACACGGACGGAAAATCGATTACTTGAATGTTATGGCGGTAGCTAATTGTGTGAGTAAGCTCCCTTAATCAGTGAAAATTTGAAATTTGGTTTTGAGCTAATTTTTAATCGATCCCTCAACTATAATTCCAAAAATGAAAATTAAGCAAAAAAATATCCCATAAAAGGCTTCAAATTGCCAATTTCTCAAAGGCGAGTAATACTCAATGAAAACAAAGCATCTTCGAGTAAGATGATCCTCTTCAGTCGAGTCTTTCTCCGGAGGGTTGGCTTTTCAGAGGGGTTGAGAAAGCAAGGAGGGTTCGTCAACAATGTGGGGGATCAATACGCAACATTCGGTTGGACCTATTCCCATTCCCGATGACACTGTTCTCGAACGATGTTCTACCCTGTCCGGGGCGAGACATTGGACGAAGTTGTATCCCTGTAATGGCCCAGTGGAGAACACTTGTGGATGTAAATCGTGATGGTGTGCGATTCTGTTATGTGCTGACTTCCTGAGGCGATTCAGGTGACAGGGCGATGAATGGGTGATTATCAACACGCTTCGCTCGTTAGGGGCTCCCCACACCTTAAAATTTGCGCAATATTAGTTCATCACTTCGCTCAATCCGACAAGGAAAGGAAATACGCTGCAAATTCTTTCACACGCGTTGATTAATCCTCGAACCAGTCGCATGGAGGCATGACTCATCTCTTTAACAAGGGGAAAATGGGGAAAACAGTGGGTGTGGTGGGACCCAAACCCATTCCGATCGATTCAGGGTTCAAAATTTAGTGGAAAATGATACCCCACACGCCTAGGTACCAGATATCTTGAAAACACATTCGAAATGGGTAGGTAGGCACCCATTTTCATTCATAACCTCATTCAGAGGGCACCAATTGTCCCATTTCCCATCCGCCCAACTCGTTCCGTTAGATTCAGCATCTAAAGTTTAGTGAAAAATAATACCCCACACGGCTAAATTGCCAATAATCTCAAAAATCCATTTTTGGAAAAACCTTATTTTTATAATGCAAAAAATCTCAAGAATCCATTTTTTGAAATACACATTTTGACCCCTATCCCACTCAAATTTGGTCCGATTGGGCTGAAAAGTTTCGAGGACCAACTAGCGCCGGAAACGGGCCCCTGACCCTAATCTCAGATTTAAAAAAAAATTTCTACTACCAAATTACGGCCATTTGACTTTTTGGTAGGTTATTCCTTAAAAGTCAATCTCCCCGATTCGGCCCAAAAAAATTTTCTGGACATTTCAAGGTGTCTAGATCACAATTAGCCAATGTCCGTCCGCCATCCACGCCGACTTTGGTAGTAGAAAATTTTCTAAAAATCTTAAATTCTGGTCAGGGACTCGTTTTTAGCTTTAGTTGGTCCTCGTTTCAACCCGATCGGACCAAATTTGGGCGGGGTAGGGGTCAAAATGTGTATTTCAAAAAATGGATTCTTGAGATTTTTTGCAATATAGGTGTGTGAGGTATCATTTTCCACTAAATTTTGGACCCTGAATCGATTGGATTGGGTCCGGGACTCACCACACCCACTGTTTTCCCATTTCCCCCATGTTGAAGAAATTAGTCTCCATGCGCCTGGTTCTAGGAATAATCAACCCATGTGTAAGAATTTGCAGCGTATTGCACAAAAATTGTGGGCCGAATCGGAGAGATTGACGTTTTGCATGAAAACATAGGTTGGTAATTCCATGAATAAGACCTTATGGAGAAGCCGCAAGGATTTTATTAGAAGATACTAGAGATGGGCTGTGACGGTTTTTTCCAGTCACAGGTAAAACTTATTCCTGTTCCAAGCGGAGCCGCAGGATTACACCAATCACAGGTACAACCCCATTCAAATCAAAACAAGGGTGAAATTAATCCGTCAACAATAGATGGGAAAACATTAGTGTTTTTTACTGTTGCACAATTTTATAACTGGCTATGCCCTAAAACACCCCCAGTCAACCACTCAACATTCCACCCTTACCTCCCAATTGCCCACCTCTATAACCACCCCACCCACTTCTGCCCAGCCCGGACCTTTCCCCTCCAAACACAAGGTGTTTCGTTAAATTACTGCCACAAGTATAATCATCGCTTCGAATATCTCCCCAACAACCGAACAGTTGGATGCTTGACAAGTTCAAATGAGGTACAAGTACAAGGGAACTTGTCTACAACGGCGCTAATTGGGAACCCGAATAATTAGATGTTATACACCGCTAATCCTTGTCTCCGGTACCCCGTAACGGTGTTTGCAAAGGTCTGCTTTAATTCGACGGTTACGTCCCCTAAAGTTTGTTAAACAAACGGTCCGCTTCCTCCGTGGAGAACATCCACATTCATGAGAAATTTGGATCAACAGAAGCTAACAACTTGTTTTCAAGTCCTTTAAAACCAATATGAACGAGTTCTGTATGAAGATAAAATATAGGTAATTACACAACTTTGTATATAAGTTGGGGATTAACTTGAGCGTACATTCATTCGACAGTTTGTTCAAGTCAATATTTCGACAGCATTGCGAAGCAATTCCCACAGAAGTTTTAGACTAAATGACATGGTGAACAGCCATGTGGTGGGGGGTGAAATCGGGAGCTTATTTCTCTCCTCACGTTTTCATGCTATTGCTATAAAACCTTTAATTAGGTAACATTTTGGATCCGCTTCAATTAATGTCTCTCTTTGTGTCTCTGCGTGTACCTCGTATATTGCGAATGACAAAATTGATATGTTAAACTAGTGTCTCCTCAAAAAGCAAATATCAGAAGAGAGACATCAATCCCAATGCCCAGTGAAGTGGTAACCTAAGCCACATTAATTCTGGCGACTAAATCAACTCAGATGGATTTCAGACTGATTTCTGCATACCAAAGGAGGGAGGAGAAAATGAGTGAAAATAAGCGTCTGACAAATGGAATTTGAGCGTTTTGGGGACATAATGGGGTGCTATTCATTACTAAATTTCACTCGCCGATTCGATTGAAGCGAGTTTAGGAAGGGGCTGCCACAAAAGGAGCCGCGGGCGAAAATGGCAATTTTGAAAATGGTGTTTTTTAATCCTTTCGGAGTCCTAAACATGTGAGGTGACGTTTTCCACTGAATTTATAATGCTGAATTGACTCAAACGAACGATTCCCTCTCATCAAAGGACTCATTACACGTTACTCGTGGGTCAAGGTTATCTTGAAAATATTACTTCACTGAAAAGAGAATCCATTATTTTACCTAGTGATGATTTCCTATAATGTTGCGCCCTAGATTACAAAACGCAGCTAATTCTCTCACAGGTTGGTTATTCCTCGGACCAGGACCACGGAGAAAATGAGGAAAACAGTGGGTGTAGGGTTGTCCGAACTTATTCAAATCGATTGAGCCTCCAAAATTTAGTGGAAAATGATACCCCACATGCCTAAATAGTTGGAAATCTCGATAATCCATTTTTTAAAACACATATTTTGACTCCTACCCCCTCTAATCAGGCTGAAAAGTTTCTATTTCTCTAAGTAAAGGCATATTTGAAGACTTTTTTTTTTTTTTCAAATTTACGCTATTGGATTTTGTAGAGCAGTATCTCTTCATAATTGAAGTTTCCCATTCATTCAGTAGGTTCACAGTAATAAGACAAACCAGACGCATAGAAATAGTACCCCCTATTAGGGGTGAGGTACACTCCAAAAACCGCGGCCACTTGATTCTGAAACCCAACTCCTTCCTGTGGTTCGCCACCCCCCCCCCCCCCCCAACGACTGCAGGTAAAACGGCTAACCGCGGATTGTGAGGCACCCGTACTGGCCAGTTTTCACACTTAAGTCCCCGTACGATAGTTCAGTACACGCTAATCTACCCAGATTACAGTATGAAAGGATGATGGTTTCAAACTTACTTGAAACCAGAGCGCATGTAGTTCGATGTGCCAAGAAGGAAACAAACATGATTCGAAGCGTCTCAGAAAGTCAAAAATCGATTAAATATGGCGGTGGTTTACTCTTGTAAGAAAATCCATGGCAGCTAATCAATCTTCAACTCCAGAATAAAATACGGGAATGGACATTATAATATTACTGTAGGGGCCTTGAAGGCGTGGTTTTGGACTGTAAGGATGTACGGTTTGTCAAGAGAGCTGCAGATGTCCTTTGCTGATTGTCCTTTGCTGGCTGCAGATGGCTCAGGTACGAGTGGATGGGGCATTTTCAAACCGTGTTCCAATACGGAGGGCAGGGCCGCCCTCTGTCTCTGGCCCTCATGTCTACTGAAAGTGGGTGTTCAGGGAGGCTTTGGTGATATGGGCACCCGCGTCAATTGGACCGCAATCTCGAACTTGAGGTACGCGGATGATACCGTTCTCCTTGCAAACCAATCCAGGTACTGACTGATAGAGTGGACGCAGCGTGCCATCAGTACGGGCTCCGAATCAATGTCCCTAAGACCATGGCCTTGGTAGTCTCTATGTCTGGTCGGAAGCAGTGTAATGTGGAGGTGATAAGCCAACCGCTAGAGCAAGTAGACCGTTTACTGCATTTGGGGCAGCTGTTATCTATGGACTGGTCGTTGCAGGGGTCGGATTCAGATCGCCCGGGCTGCATTCAATAAGATGCACGTTTTCTGTGTAGCTGAGATGGTCAATCTGAGATGGTCACATTCTTTCCATTTTGACATAATATGGTGTTGAGTCGTGGATGCTTAAGGCTGGAGATATAAACTGGCATGAGGCGTTTGAAATGTGGCTGATCCGGAGGATGTTCAGGATTTCATGAACAGCGCGGCGCGTCTACGTAATGACTACATTCTGCTGCAGAACAACATCAACAGGGAGCTACGGCGCACCATAAAGTAGCGTAAGGTTGCGTATCTTGGCCACATCATGGAAACCCGAAATACGAACTGCTGCAGGCCATAATGATGGGCAAGATTGCTGGGAGCAGGGCGGGCTCAACTCGCAAGGCCTAGAGATCGTTTCAGTGATGGATCCTCAACCTTCATAAGGGGAGACGGTACTTGAAGAAGAAAAGGGGATAGGTATCAATATTCCAACGTGTAATTGTTTTAAGTGCAGTTGAATTTTATTCTATTGAAATTCCATCAACCCTTGTATTTGTAGACCCCTTTCACTGTACCTAGTTGTACCGGTGAGTCCTATGAGTCAAAACGTAAGGACGTAACTTGGAACAATCTGAAAAACAACATGGCGGTGGGTTGAGACATGACACTATACCGTTCAAACGCAGGTAGCTGATTGGTCCAATTTATGTGCACCACTGCAGCGCTGCTAGCGGTGGCTGTCCACCAACACTACAGTGGGCTTGTTTCGTCTATAGCGGACCAGCCATGGCTGACCCTTGTGAGGAATCCGTGGCATTGGCTTTTTATTTGACAACAGCCCTTTTCAGCAAGACTAAGCCTCAACCACCCCTTCCTTACACCCTCTATCCTTCAGGTTCAATAGCCCAAGAGAGGGAAACTGGCAGAGGGACAGAAAGAAACTTAAACTTATTATGCTTGCTTTAACTTATGCTTCAGAAAAAGAAGCGCATGTAGAAATTCTGATTTTGTAGAAATGAAATTTCTTTTCAGATCCGCCTTAATTCATAGTGGGGGGGGGGGTTCCACACATGGCTGTTTTGTTCATCTTCAGGGAGGAAACACGATGACAGGTTAAAAACGCAAAGCCATGCAAAAATTTCGGCTCGTTCCCTCGACATTCTTGTTAGTCCATCATCTGTTTCAAAAAGCTTTCGTGGGAAACTCGCGTCGAAAATTCAACGACGAAGATAAATGGTGAAATCTGGACCCCGACGGGATAATCCGACCATATTGGACCGTCTCGTTTTGTGGCTTCCGTTCAATCCGCGAGTGGTGAAACCTTCGCGGTCGACTTTTTCAACGGGTTCCTCATTGATCATAGCTAATGACACGGGACAAAAGCCTAATGTGTTCACCCTTCGCGTAAAATATTCCACTTGGAACACCGAGTGGACCCGTGATTTTCGAGGGGCGTCGCGGGAAAAGCGACCAGACCCCGTCACGAATATTAATGAAACGGCTGATGGTCAGGACGGTAGAGTCTAGAGGAAGCTAGAACTAAGCCGCTATAATAACTGGAAGGTAATTTGGCTTGAGGTCGTCATTAGTAAGCCTCTCTTTCCGTGTTCCGTAGCTGACAAATCCCTCAAGAGGAAGTTAGTAAAAGAATTTCTTTCATGACGACGGGCGAGGAGAGGATTAGGGCGACCTTTAATCTAGTGTATATGCGTTCGGGTTCAATTTATACTGTACTTGTAGACTTCATGAATATATCACAGGCTTTTTGTAAGTCCAAGGGCGGTTGAATTTGTTTCCACCCTCTTGCAATATCCTCCACTTAATCTTCAGTTGGAGGAAGGCCACCGGTCACACAGGAAAACAAGGAAGGAATATTCATCAAGTTTAAAGTTACACATAATACACCAAGGTCTCTTCTATGGTTTCTGCTTTCTTGACTCTGATCTTGCTTGTTAAGGGATCTTCATTATGGCTGCTGTTATCTGCATCAGGCACAGATTGGAGGCATGTTGTAATAAAAGATACAGTCGGAACTTGAAGGAAGATTCTACCCGCTGTACCGTGCCATTGCTAAAAAGGCTGCGAATTTTTCCACTATGGTTGATTTTTTCTTAGAGCAGGAATATGAAGAAAACCGTAAGTGTAGTGTCCTGGACTCATTCTAATCGATTTAGCATCCAAAATTTAGTGGAAAATAATACCCCACATGCCTTGAATGTTTTTTTAACACAATTTTCAAGACTTTAGGGAACTATACATATGGGATATCGTTTTTCCACTGTCGCTAAATCCATTGAGATGGGTCCTAGACCTATCGACACCCACTGGGGGTGGGCATGAGTCAAAATGGGTACTTATCTACCTGATTCAAAAGTGGGCTTTCGAGATTTTTGGGTAGCTATGGTCAAGGGGAATGTTTTTCTACTAAATTTTGGACGCCGGATTGATTGGGATGAGTCCAGAACAACCCAATTTCACTGTTTTCCCATTAATCAGGCTCCAAGGAATATTCAACCGTTGTGGAAGAATTTGCAGATTCCCTTCAATTTTGATGCTAAAAACAATTCTTCTGATTATATAACTTAAAATTTATCAAAAATCCGTTGTCTTGCCTCGTCTTGGCCACATTTCGCTGCCCTAAAGTGGAAATCCACTCTCAATACCATTCACGAATCTCAGTCGTAACCTCTCCTTAGGAAACTCTTAGCACGAATAAACTCCTTTAACGTCCTCCAACCAAAGTGCTCCAGATCAATTTCCAACGCGCTCAGTTTAAATGCTAAGTTATTTGCCAACTCCGCCATAGACTCCGGGAGTAACTTTTACAAATGAGATTCAACGAGTTAGCTCTTAGTGGGTTTGTAAAGTGTAGCCACTCCGTCCGCAAACTCTGCTTTCATATAGCTCTGTTATTCCGACCAGATGAATTGGTAATTAAGGATTTCTTTATAGAACTAACTTCAAAAATGACTGTTTGTGAATGGGACAAATGAATCGACGTTATATCCACCAAGTGAGCCTTTGAGGACGTCTCTGACGTTATCATGGAGCGAAACAGACAAGTTCGGATTTCAATGCGAAAGTAATGTTGGGATTATGCCAAGCTAAATTGGATTTTCTTCTGTTTTCACATCCACTCAAAGCGAGGTTACTGTGTAATTAGTTTATTCCATTATCCCGGAGGGAGGTCCTTCAATCTAATTATCGAAGAGGCTTTCATTCGCTCGTCGACAAACAACTGCGAGGCCAGAGGAGTTGGTTGGCCGCGAAGAAGTCGTTCCTCAGAGTTGCCCCTCTGTGCCAAATTTCGTGACACTTCAAGGAACTGCAGAGCATCTACTACTGACTTTGCGTAAATGCGATAAGACAAATAATCCTTTGGGGCTCGGGAAAAAAGGAGAAGCAGCTATGAATTAAATAACCTGGAAGAATAATGTTTTTGGTTGATACAGACGAGAAAATGTATTTTAACCGTGAATAAAAAACCATGAATGTTTGCGAACTCTCCAAGTGTTGGCCGGCAAATGTTGACTAGCTTACTAATATCCAGAAAGGGTAGATAGCACAAATAACCTTCTTTGGATTACATGTCTGTAAACTTTTGTTCCAAAGCAATGATAGATTAAGATCCCTGGGCCTACCACATGGCCTTTTAGGATAAAATGGTGAAACGTGGAGTTGTATCATTAACTCATGTCACCTTTGGCTTCAACGAAACGTTTTTCCGTGATCTACAGATTTTTGTGAACTCTACAGGTTTTTGGTCTGCAAACATTCTCTAACCTGCTGCTAGCCTGAGAATCAGAGGCTGCAGACAAAGAACATTTTCTGGGGTACCTTCTATGGATTATTATTTCTTAAGTCAGTTTGTCCACAATAGGTAGCTTTTGTCATTGCTAGCTGTGAAGAATCCTGACTTTTTTTTACATCGTCAAAAATATGTAGGAGTTTTTCTGTTTTTGGCAGACCTTACAGGGTGTTCCCATAACCTCTAGGATAAGATGGCGGAACATGTGGTTGTATCATTAATTCATGTCACCTTTGGCTTCAACAAAACTTTTTTTGGGACCAGTTTACAGATGTTTACACCACATGTTTTTGGCCAGCAAACTTCCTCTAGACTACTGCTAGCCAGAGGGTGCAACGGCCGCAGATAACAAACATTTTCTCGGGTACCTTTGTAACGGGGCGGCAGATTCCAAGCGCCCCGTCAAGAAACTTCGGCGGCGGGGGACGGAACGACCCCTCGCCCCTCCACGCGCCTAACCCCAGCTGGGCGGAAGGCGTGTCCTCATTGGATTGGGTAGGCGATGGGCGGCGCAAGACACCCAGGGAGGAGTAGAAGGGGAAGGCGACTTGACGAGCGGACTGGGAGAAGGAGCATCAGGCAGTCGTATCCGAACTCAAGAGAAGGAAAGTTGGAATCCCCGTTCGCCGACGAGGCGGAACGAAGTGAAGTGAACCGGGACATCGAAGCGAAGTGAACCGGGACATCGAAGCGAAGTGAACCGGAACATCGAAGCGGAACACCCGACGCGTAGCAAGTCAACCCCTTGTGAACCCGGTGTTGTGAAAGTGACCTGAGGGAACGAGTGTATCGTGGTTCCTTCAGGGTGAGAACTCGGGAATTGGGAGATCAGCCAATTCCTATCCCGTAACAGTGGACCCTTATAAGAACTGAAAATCCCCCGTCGGACCCGAGTGTTGATCCGTTCGCGCCCGATTCGACGGCCAATAGTCCAGGTTTTCCACGCACCGCCAGTCGTCGGACCTCCGTCGGAAAGAGCCTCGCCTCCTCCGGCCTGGACGGCGTTCCCCTGACCGAAGCCGAGCAGCGAAGAGCACATCACCCTGTTGTCTCCATCCGAAGGAGTTGGTGCACGTAAGTGGCGAAATAACTCTGTCTCGTACCCTAGCAACGCGAAAGTCGACTCTTTAAATCTGGCCCAAGCCCTGACGTTTAGTCACCAGAAAGCTGATCAGAGAATTGTAACTTGTAACCGTAGTATTTAGTATTTTGTCTGTCGTAGGAAAAGCAAAGGGAATTAGGGGAGGACATTAGTAAATCACTTGTATTTTTCCGTTATTCCAAATCAAACACTCCTGAGCCTTCAGCTACTTCGTAAATTCATTTGGCCTTCAGCCCTTCACTTCTACCTACTCACTAATTAGATTAAGTAATAGTCAGTATCCTTCTCGGCCGAGACATTCCATATTTCATATTTCTGACAATTGCGTTATTATAAGCCAATATTGAACCCTTGTCTTTCAATCACGAAACCCCATTCCTCAGAGCTTGGTAAATTCAGGTGTACTTGGCGTCTATGACCGACCATCTCCGACATTCCGGACGGTAAGTGAAAGTCTTTAGTCTCCCACTAATTTATTCGCCTAGGTCTATTTCTGGATCCCTAGCCCGTTAGGTGAAACGGCGGGTTACACCTTCTATGGATCATTATGTGTGCAGTCAGTTTGTCCAAGGCTGTTGCCATTGCTAGCTGCAGAGAACCTAGACTTTTCTTGACATCTTCAACAAAATGTAGGACGTTTTTTTGTGTTTGGTGGACCTTACAGCGTGTTCTCATACCATTCAGGATAAAATGGCGTAACATGTGGGTTGTATCATTAACTCATATCACCTTTGGTGCCAATGAAACTTTCTCTGTGGTCTACGGATTTTGGTGGACATGAACAGCTTGTGCTGTTGCCAGCTGTGACGCATCCTTGGGCCTAAAACATTACCTTATCGTGGAGGTAAATACCAGCTTGATTTGGTTTTGAGTATTAAATTAATTCAGAAGAGCTCGTGTTATGTAACCTGGTCTCATTGGCATACTGTAACAGTATGTTATTCGAGAAATGTTGACATTTTTGAAATTTGCACGCAATTTCCATTTAAGCCCATGTTATGCCTAATTCATCACCAGTCCCGGTATCAGTTAAAAATATTCCGTTTAAACTGGATTCCGTTTAAAATGGATTCGGCTTTGATTGGTTCTCATTTAAGAAGGGACCAGTACATAAAAACCTAGTTGGAAGTCGACATTGTTCATTGTAGGACCCACTATACATGATTATTGAATCCAAAACTCAGTTAAATCCAATTTAAAGATTATAATTTTATATTCTGGCTTCAGACAATCATAAAATAAATTAAATTGTTGAGAATTCAGCGGGTTTGAGAGTCAATGAAAGAAGATACAAATAAAACCGCAACTTATTTCACAATGATAATATGATTCTAGGTGGGTTAAGACTGTTATTATTTAGAGGTTTAATGGGTATTAAAATTTTTTAAGGTTGAAAGTATGGAGAAAATATTGTTTTTAAAGGAAAAATGTTACTTTAAACCCGGGCCTATAAAAAAAACTCCATGAAGTATTCTTAGTTGGAAGTAAGCTCTGAATGCGACTCTCGTCGTCTTCGTTTATCAATCTTTCAAGAAGGATGTTATTTTTAATTATCAAAGAAAAGTTTGCAGAATTGAAATTGATGGAGTGATCCTCAAGACAAGCGTGTTGCATGGAATATGGAGAGTAGGGGGTTCTCATATCCTTCGGTATAAAATGGAGGAACATGTGGTCGTATCATTAACTCGTGTCACCTTCGGCTTATTGAAAAATAACGTTCCCACGTTGTCCGTTAAAGAAGAGTGGTTATAAAGCGGTCGATGGGTTTCGTCGTAGTTTAAGGACCTTCATTTTCCAGTAACAAGCACGGGATATGCAGGGTGCGTGCCGCGGAAAAAGGTAAGCAGGCGTCATAACCCTCGAGTGAGACGGGAGGAGGATTTAGAACGTGTTTGATACTGTTTAAGTATGCATGAGGTAACATGCTGTAGGTTTCCTCCTTTCTTGGAGTTTTAGTGGTGGCCTTCGAAATATGCAGGGGAATGGTGTTTTATACAAAGTGATACGCGTATGCTCGGCTTCCACCGTCAGGAATTCCCTACTTATGAGGAGAAAAGCTAGAGACTTATCTTTGATGGCCCTATTTTAATACCCAATGAAACCTTTTACGTGATCGTCCTCGAGTGTAACCCTCGTTGCACTTTTGCCGTGTCAAAACAAGCCCTCAAACCCCAACCCCAATGGCGTGGTCATAATTGAGCCGCCAACGCGAGGACAAATCTTGAGTTCTTAATGATTCATCACCAAGTAGAACTAGGAGTCTCTTGAATGGAACATCAGACTGGATAAGATAGGTAAACTCTTTCTTGGACTCATGCCATGGTCTTCCAGGTGGAGCTAAATGCTACCTAAGTGTACGCTTGGATAAGCCAGTTATGGAGTTAGTCGAAGATATTCTGAGACAGTCGGGCTGCCCTCAAGACATTAGCTGTGGAACAAGCGGCTCGTGGAGGAATACCCCTGAACTACCTGGGGAGAAGGAAAAAGATCACATTGGTTCAGGTTCCTGGCGATTCGGGCGAAGGAGGGAATGAGCGTGCTGATGAACAACTGGAGAAGTAGCACCCCGCAAGGCTGACTTCAGAAGCACTGTTTGCTGAGAGTTCCTTGTGGGAGTTTAGTCTGCTGTCTTGGTGGGCTGTAGATGAGCATAGGCGTACTGGCAGAGTATTGTGGGGCAGCACGATAGGAGCACTAAGGCTCGCTCAGCTTCTGAGGCATTTAAGCTACCCTCAAGACACTGTGCAACAAGCGTCTAATCTCGTGAAGGAATGCTGACACCCCTTGAACTACCTGGGAGAATGAACAAGGTCATTTTGAGTTAGGCTCCAGGCAATTTGGGTGAAGGCGGGAATGAGCAAGCTAATGAAATGGCTGGAGAAGTAGCATCCGCAAGGCTGACTTCAGATGTAATATTTGCAAAGAGTTCCTTGTGGGAGTTTAGTGTGCTGTCTTGGTGGGCAGTAGATGAGCATAGACGTGACTGGCAGAGTATCATGGGGCAGCACGATAGGAGCACAAAGGCTCGCCCAACTTCTGAGGCAGATGTGCAACAATCATCTCCTCACGTGAAGGAATGTTGAAAGCCCCTGAACTTCTTGGTGCGAAACCAGATGTTTGGCAAGAACAATACTATAATCTAAATTCAATTTTCAATTGATTTTAAGTTGATAGACATCGTGTGAATACACGATCATGAGTAAATAATATTGGTCTGGCGGATGACGGCCGGGTATTAATTGAACACCGACCCTTATTTCCATTCTGCCTTCACTTCGGGAGTTCCAATCATCTCGTCGACAGTTGCTTCATGAAAAGTCAAAAAGGCCAAGAGAAAGGGGAAGAAAACCGTAAAAGAATAAGTGTCGTGGTAGAGGGGAGGGAGGGTCCTGTCGATATAAACCCCTTTTTGGTGGGTATCTACAGCTTTAAAAGAGAGAACCGAGCGAAAGAGTGGCCTCTTTTCCTTTTCCCCTCTTTCCGGAAGATAAGAGATGTTCACTTACAGTAAGTGGCTGACATAAGCCTTTCGATGGTGTCTTGTTTCAGCTTTGAGTTCCGCTTCCCCATGATTGACACTACCGAGACATCACACACTTGAACTGCAACAGACAAAAAAACTTATCAGGCGAGCATCAGGTGAATCTTTTTGAGTTTTTCACACGTTAAATACATATCTCGGGACAGCTCAAATTGCTCCCTGCACCAACTACCTAGCTAGTGGGAGGAGAATCAACTACTGAACCAGTCATATCCTTACTTCGTTGAGATATGATCTACCTGTCTTGATAGAAGAGAAACCTCAAGAAAATATAGAAGAAATATTACTCTCACATAAACAACAAGCAATACTAATTTATAATGTCATATCAAAATAATGAAGTTCACCTCGCAGTTGTCAACACTGCAAGGCCTCCTTGTTTTACTCTCCTCTCTGACGCTTGGCGTCTTTCTGGTCGTGGCAGTGAGCTTGTTGAGATCCAAGAATATAATTTGTTCAAGTGACTAAGTGTTGTTCAATTATCAAATCCAGTATTATCCATATTCAGAGATCAATATGTAAATAAGAAGTGGTTCATTTCATGTGTATGAAATTCAGTGAAGAAACACCGATAATTTGGCGGGGACTTTGACCCTTCACCACCTTAAACCAATAAATGAAAATAAAAATTAAATTAAAATGAACTTTGAATAATTTGTATGTGTGTGAACAACGACTCATTTTCTGCTACTTTCCACCAGTTTTTCGGTAGGTTGGGTCAAAATCACCAAAATTCTGACAATTAGTCGAAGCCCTGGAGGAATACTGGTCAAATTTTTAGATTTCAGATCACTTTAAAGGCCTTTCGCCGGCCTCAAAGGTCAAAATATCCACAACTATATTCCCGTGGCTGCACTCAGTGTTTCGAAAGAGGAACTTGTCGACGCTCCGACGGGAGCTTTAATAACCCAGCGTTCATTTTGGCAATCTCCAAAGCCGCGGTTGACAATGAAGAATGGTTCTGAACTTGTCACAACTCGTCAGACAAGGGGTTCACTTTCGAGGAATGATACCACGTTGTGTGCATTATTAATGACTAATGATCCTTCGAAACCGTCGGAGCTGAGTCATTAAACGGTAGTGACGTCGAGTTGCAGCTGAAACGGGATTTGACCCCTTTTTAGTTGAAAGTTTCCGTTTCTGAAACTGTTGTGATACTTTGCAATCCAATTTGGCTAAGGTTTAATGGTTTGTCAAAAACGTCGCCCGGATTATTTGAAGTTGAAAACTGATTAGGTTCATGAAGGATACAAATCTGCTACAGGGTATGACCAACCTGCATCAAACTCGGTAGAACAACTTTTGTATGAACCAAACATTTTCCAACAGGTAATTATTATCCTGTAGATTCTCGCACAAAAAAGACAAAAACGAACTTGGTAAACAAGCCACGATCTCATCTGGCAAGTTGTACTCAGGGAGGTGAGGATTTAGTGTGTTGCAGTCGCACATAGGGGGTGGTTTTCCAACTGTTGTGAAATGTGAGGGGTTACTTCCATTAGGCTATGCAATTAATTCAGGGATGGAATCCACCATCTCTAAAATATTATGGTGTAAAATGGGTCCGAAATTGGTCAATTTTTATTTTTCATAACAGCTGGATGGATTTTTCATAACAGCTACCCAGTGAACAGTGACGTCACAAACTGCGTGATAAAGGAAGTAACTGCTACATTTGAGACAAAAAAACAGCGAACCACAACAGCAGTCAGAGCCTTCCAGGGTGTTGCGCTCTTGCTGAAAACTGTAGACAACTGTCCAATACAGAATACAACTGACAGTTGCAAGTTTTTCTGTTGCAAATGAGCATACCTCATAAAATCGTTTCCTTTCCCAATATTGACTTTTGCTTTTCGACCGCATACAGGGTAATGTGAACTAAGTATCACAGCATTGTCTATAGCAGGCACCACATCAACTAATCATTTACATTGCATCACGATTCTCAAGATCCTCGTGGGAGCTCAGTGTGTACAAAAATACGCAATTCCTACAAAAACAGACCAGTCTACAGAAAATCTGTACATAAGACCACTGAAAAATACCGTTGGCCAAAGACATTTTGGGAGTGACATGTGTTAGTTATTGTGGATAATGAGTGAACCGTCTTTCCCAGTGTAATAATTATGTGGGTGAGAACGTCATGGCTTTATATACTCGACCTTAGATACAGGAGCAGCTGGGTTGACCTCATCTCCGCCAGGGGCCTTTTGAGCGCTAGTGTCACCCACTCAGTAGCTGTTATCAGTTTCAAAACCGCGCTTTTTGAATGATCGCTACATGAGAATGTCTTCCTAATCATTTTCAAAGACATTTTTACTACCATATTGCATGAAAACTTCGAATCAAACAATGCGCATGCGATAGTAGGAAGTTTTGGTCTGAAATTGCCCTGAACACTATCGAAATTATAGCATGAAACCTGTTGGAAACAGCAATCATTGTTCTCTACTGACTAATTAAATTTACTTTGAGGCTTATAAATTATTCCCACTCCGTCATCATAGTTTGAAATTGCGTCATCACAAGTTGAGCTGAACAAAAGCATTTGTTCCTTGAATAAGTTAGGATTTTTTACTTTAAGAATCAAATAGATGGGTAATATATAATATAATAATACAAGCAATATTGCTAATTAGGTTAGGTCGCACTTTGTCAACTTACTGCTACTAAAAAACGAGAAAAATGAAATCACGCGGGTTTGAGACTGATAACAACTACTGAGTGAGTGTGACACTAGCATTGGAAGGCCCCTGGCGGGAAATAGGCAAACCTGGCTGCTTTAGCATCTAAGGTCAAGTGTTTTATGTGCAAAGGCTATGGGTGGGTGAGAGGGGGAATGTATTGCAGGTGGGAGGCTTTTAGAAACGGGTGGGACATTTTGGTGGAGGGGGATTAGGGTGGGGTGGGGGTAAGTGGGAGGTTGCATTAAGGTAGTATTTAGAGCTTAGGCGTTATGTGAAGTCGTAATGCACTCATGGTGCAATTTCATAGGTAAGAATGTATTTTATATATTTAATTAGGATTCTGGAGTAGAAATCTGTTCTGTCTGGACTTGTTTTCAGTATTTATAACAAATTAAAATTTTTAAAATTCCTTTGAGGGAAATAAATAAAATAATAAAGCTTTTGACTTTAATTCAATTCTTCAACACTCAAACTCAGTAAACTAAGGTCATGATGGGCGTGGAAGTTGATCCTAGAATTTAGTTTCAAAAGGATGCGGATAACCTAATATTTCATCGACGGAGTGTTTTAAAACTGGCGGCATCGGAGAAACCGCTTGTTTATTCGCTTAGCACAGGATAGTAAACATCCTCCCGTTTCCTTCGGTTTTTGGAGAGCACTTCAAAGCTTAGAGAGGAAACCCCTTTCAATATTTATCGGGAAAAGGGTCGAGAAACTGTGGGCGGTAAAAAAAATATATTTCAGAAGAGAGGCTTTTATGAATCGAATAAAATATGATTTTTATTTGTTTTCATTTGCACGCAGTCTATGGATACCTATTTTTCAAAGAGGAAAACGGAACCAATAACCAAATTTTCCGGGAATAGAGATGAAGAAATTGACTCATTGGAATGAGATTGCGTTCGACGAGATTCGCAGACATGCTTGTTGAATTTGAAGCGAAATGCGGAAAACTTGTGTGAAGAATTCAGCCCAACCAAGCCTTCCGGCTGCAAATATGGGAAACTTGTGACCCCGGAAACATTTCAAGAAACACGTTCGTATCTCGCGATAGTAGGTGAGACTAATGAGCAAACTAGTGACAAAAGGAATCGCGGTGGTTCGAATGAATCCTCCTTTCTGTTCTAATCAAACAGCTCCGAGTCCAAATGAAGTTAGAGCACAATGAGCCATTAGCGCAAATTCAACTGGAACCAATTAGGAATCCTCTTTTCCACCTCATCGCGAGAAGATTCCACAATTTCCTCTTTTCTTTTTGTTCAAGTAAAATACCTCTAAACCGGTTATACATTTCGTTACTTTCAACGCGTAATAAACAGGCGGATGATTTATTTCGTTGAATATAACGAGATAAGATGCTTGGAAACGTGAATTAAGCCATCTCATTTGTCTAGAGGCATCCAACTAGTTGCCTCTAGGTTGGAAGATGGACATGAATCGAAAAGAATCAAACTATTTAATAAGAAAGAAGAACATCATCCATTCAGTACTAAATGCCCAAAATTATTACCCAACCGTTTACTGTTGGTTGTTCCTTGAATTCAAGCAGAATGTCAATCTCTCCGGTTCGGTCCAAAATGTTTTTCTGAGCGTTTCAAGGTGACTACATCAATATTTTTAAAAACCCACCAATACCAAAAACGGGTCCCTGACCAAAATTTCTGTTTTCTAGAGCATTTTCTACTACCAAAATCGGCGTGGGTGGCGGACGGATATTTGCTTATTTTCATCTAGACACTTTGAAAAGCCTGGAAAAGAATTTTGGCCGAATCCGAAGGATTGGGGTTTTGGACGCTGAATTCAATGAGACAGGTTCTGGAACGATTCGCACCCTTTGGAAGAGGTTATGGGTCCAAATTGGTATCTACCTACCTATTTCGATTGTGTGTTTTCTTGTTTTCATGGTACCTAGGCGTGTGGGGTATCATTTTTCAGTAAATTTTGGACGCTGAATCGATTGGAATAAGTATATAACCAACCCCTGTGAAGGAATTTGCAGCGTTTCTATTTTGCTCAAGTCTTCATATAATATAAGAGAACCATTTTTCAGAAATAATTCATCAGAAGTACCATCAAGAGCTTCATGATGATCTGCATGGACCATTTGATCACATTTTTGATCCGATTACCAGTACGTGACAGATTGGTCGATGTCTTTTCAGACTTTTCAGTTTACCATAACGTACTGCAGGCTCTGAGATCTTTCACTTGACCACAATTCAAACTAATAATCGCTAGCCCATCCCAGCGGCTCAATATCAATTATTAATTCTCGGAGAGACTGTGATCACAGAATTTCCCCAAACCTCATAAGTGAGAAAAGTAACCATCGAGTACGTCCTGGTTGCATCTTAAAGCCTTCATATTCATTCTTTAATTCATTGAACAACCCTCGAAGGGTTAATCGATACTAGGAGCCCACGTTGGGAAAGGAAAAAAGGGCACGTTTGTCTTAGATGCTAGTTCAGCTAGCGCGGTTGCATCAGCATTTTGCATCATTTCTTTTCATGATTCATTAATTTTCATGGATAATAATTATGAATGGAAATTAAGGGTCTAGAAGGTGGGTTCAATGTGAAATCACTGTTATGATAGCTTTCCAATGCAAATGCATCCGCTGCAATCTTCTACTAGTTAACATGGTCTACCTTAGTCATATCGCATAGGCCAAATACCGTTAACTCTCGCCAATTTTTGAGGTAACGTTCGGTTGATAGCAACCCCCTCCAAAGGTAGAAATATACCAGTCAACTGTATTTGGATGCTTACTGCTTGTTATCAATGAGCCTCAAAACATCGAGTTCACCATATCGGGCGCTGGATTTAAACATCAAAACCGGAGTAGTCTGCAGTGCCTTGAAAACCTTTGGCAACCCTTTCCAGAGTATTTTAAAGAAACGAGCATTTGAAATGGGTTCATTAGAGTTTATGTGAGTTGGGTTGAACTGAGCCTATTTTGAGGGAGTTTAGTTGAACTGAGTTGATTTAGAGGATGCTGAGTAGAGCTGAGCCGGTTTTGAGAGAGTTGAGTTGGACCAAGTTAATTTCCCAGGGAGTTGGGCTGAACTGAATTGATGAACCAGAATTAAACCAAGCCAGTTTTAAGGGAGTTGAGTTTAACTGAGCTTATTATGGAGGAGTTGAATGAAGCAGTCAACTTTGAGGGAGTTGAGTAGACCTTAGTTTTTCCTCTGGTAGTTGAGTTGAACTGAGTCCATTTCAAGGGAGTTGACTTAATGTGAGTCAATCTTGAGGGAGTTTAATTAAACTGAGTTAATTTCAAGGGAGTTGGGTTGAACTGAGTTCATTTTGTGGGAGTTTAATTGAACTGAGTTGATTTAGAGGATGATGAGTAGAGCTGATTCAGTTTTGAGGCAGTTGAGTTAAACTGAGTCAATTTTGAGGGAGTTTAATTGAACTGAGTTAATTTCAAGGGAGTTGGGCTGAACTGAATTGATGAACTGAGGAAGTTGAGTTCAACCTAGCCAATTTTGAGGGAGTTCAGTTTAACTGAGCTAATTATGGAGGAGTTGAATTAAGCAGTCAACTTTGAGGGAGTTGAGTAGACCTGAGTTGATCCTCTGCTAGTTGAGTTGAACTGAGTCCATTTCAAGGGAGTTGATTTAATGTGAGTCAATCTTGAGGGAGTTTAATTAAACCAAGTCCATTTCAAGGGATTTTGACTTGAAGTGAATTTTGAGTTGAGTTAAACTGAGTCAATTTTGAGGGAGTTGAATTGGACTAAGTTAATTTCAAGGGAGTTGGGCTGAACTGAATTGATGAACTGAGGGAGTTGAGTTTAACTGAGCCAACTATGGAGGAATTGAATTAAGCAGTCAACATTGAGGGAGTAGAGTTGAACCTGTGGGAATTGAGTTGTACTGAGTTAGTTCAATGGAGTTGACTTGAAGTTAGCCAATTTCGAGTGAGTTTATTTTAACTGAGTTAACTCAAGGGGTAGAGTTGAACTGAGTTCATTTCGTAAGAGTTGAGTTGAACTGAGTTGAAGCTATGTAGAACTTTGTTGATTTCAAGGGTATTGAGTTCTACTGAGCCGATTTCTAGGGAGTTGATTAAACTGAGTTTATTTATTTCTCTTCTCTTTCCCATGGGGGTTGAATTGATTTCATATAATTTGGATTAATCTGTTGGATTTGAACTGTATTGCGTTTAATAGACTGGGTGAACATTGTGCTGAATTGCTGAATATTGTTGAGTGTAATAATTATGCAAGTGAAGTCATGTTTGACGGTGTTGAGTTTGGTTTAATCAATAAGTGTAAAACTATACCTACCTTTGTTGGACGTTTGTAAGAAGTTAATTGAATGAGGCTTGAGTTTACCTGTCTGAAGCCAACTTGTTATGTGAGTTACTAGGCTAGTTGGAGGGAGTTGATTTGTGGACCGGACACATTAACGCCCTCAATCTTAACGACGAATCAGCAATAAATTGTCGGTTTATCGCTATGTTTCGCCTAGAGTTGATCTCCCCGTTTTGCCTCAAACTTTGATATTTGGAGCTTGAAATGACTGTCATGGCCATGGACCATCGAACGCCATTCTGCCATCTACACGGCTACTACCATGAATTTATAGACTAAAATTTCATTGGTGGATTGTTAATGATTTTTATTCACTGGTTCTCACACTATACTAGATATTCGTCCTGAACCTTCAACGACGCTAGTAACATTCAGTGTCTTTGAAAGGGTAATAAATATAATAGGTAACAACCTGCACCCTTTGTTGACTCATGCCTCATTCCAACAATTGAGTCACTCAGGGTCTCGCGTTTTCACGAATTGCGGGAGTGGGAAGTTTCGGAGTTGATTGCGAACACTGACGAGAGTGCGCTAATTCTTCTTTGAACTACTACCTGGGAAACTCCTCGTTAACAATTCATTCGACCCATGTCATCCACACTGAGCTCGTCGATATAAATAAGTTGGAAATGCGGGGTAACCTGGGAACGTCAATACTTAATTTAATTTAAAATTAATCCAATCGTGAAAATAGTAAAAATAAATTCTCGGTCCTGTGTGACCCTCTTCATTCCCATCTTAACCGAGCCCAGCACCATGATAATGGAAAAAAGAGGTAGCGTAAATTTGTATGCAAAAAATGTTAACGTAGTATATCTAAAAAATTTAATAAGTATGCAGAATCATTACAAAAAAAAAGCTATGTGATTTAAAATAGCAACTTTCATGTATTGGAGAATTTGAGGTGGTAAGCACCCATTGAAACATGGTATTTTGACAATTAGAAGCGTGAATGAACTGGCAAAAAGCCACATTCGGTCACTGGCATAAGCCTCAGCAGACAGTGCATCGTACAGTTTTACATGGCAACGGTTATTGATTCCTGTTAAAACACGCACGTGCTCGATAAGATCTCTAAATCGTTCGCCAGAGTCAAAATGAGGTGAAAGACGGTGGCTTCGACAAACAATATTGAACCAAGAAAGTTGTTGGTGGATTAAAGGACAGAAATACTTTTAGCCGAGGAAAATGTCTTCTTTCGTTGTTTTGATTGCGCTTTGATGAATCGACTTGAGAAACCGGGTTGACCCGAACCAAACAAGTACCGGAGAAGGATCAAGAGAAGACTGAGAAGAGAAAAAAATCTAATCCATCTCTGGCCTTTTCAATTATAGGGCGAGGAAAGAAGGAAAGTGCCTTTCACGTGACGTCACTTGCTTTACTACTTTCCCTTCTTAGAGGCTCCGTCACCCTTTTTCATATTCTTTTAGCGTCGAAAGAAGCAGAAAGAACTCTCTGGGAGTGAAGAGCTCTGCAAACTCGAAGCTATGCCTCTCGCGACTGTAGGCACTCTCCTTTCTTGGCAGTTCCTTTTCTCTTCGAAGCGTTGTCCAGGATGAGAGGCGAGAAAAAGGAGGACGAAAGGAAAACCGCACAATTTATCGCGGCTTACCACGATATTGAGTTGTTCCGGAGCTTCGACGATTTTGCTCTAAAATGTTCCACGTGGTAATACACCGAGCAATGTCCAATGGTGGCAATACAACAAACGCTGCCAAATCCTTCACAGCTGTTGATTATTCCTCGGATCAAGAGCATGGAGACTCATTCCAATCGATTCAGCGTCCAAAAATTAGTGAAAAACGGTACTCCACTGGCCTAAATCGTCGAAAATATCGAAAGTAGGGGAAATGTGGAAAACAGCGGGTGTGGCGCGTCCCGGACTCATTCACATCGATTTAGGGTCCAAAATTTAGTGGAAAATGATACCCCACACGCCTGGGTACCAGTAATCTCGAAAACAGATATTCGAAATAAGTAGATTGATACCCATTTTGACCCATAACCTCGTCCAGTGGGCACCAATCGTTCCAGGACCCATCTAATTGGATTCAGCATCCTAAATTTAGTCGAAAATGATACCCCACACGCCTAGATTGCCAAAAATCTGAAAAATCCTTTTTTCAAAATACACATTTATACACAATGATTTCACCTTGATGAAAACTGCATGGTTCTCAAAGGACCCCACCAGCATTCTTGATAACATCACTGGAATCTGTACAAAAACTCATAGTGACAACCCATATCAATAAATGTGCCTTTGCGCATATGCTGAGCATGCCTACAGCCAGTTCAATGATCATGCAACTGATAGAAGACCATTTGGAGCTGAATTACCATGTCCATAATTGTAGAGGTTATGCAGTGTGCAGGTCACAAAATTAGTAGGTAAAAAGTGAGTGTTTAGCATCACCAGTTGACTGCCATGTTCCTCTGACTCATCTCCATAAAGACATGTCATTCAATGTTTTTTGTGAAGCTTTTTTCCAGGCTGTCCATGTCTCAACTTGCTGATAAAACTTCAAAAGCATTTTTCTCGCTATTCTGGTCTTTGAAGTCATCTGACTAAATTGTCCACAGCTTGTGATATCCTTGCCACATTGCAAGGAAGTCAGCCCACATCAGGGAGTTTGGTATGGTGCTCAGAATACAGCAATTGAGGCAAAAAGGCCAAATAATAATGATAACGATAAACCAAGCAAAAACACATTAAAACACAGTGAAACATTCAAAGTTTGATGAACAACTGATGTTGTCTAGTTTGTCAGCAATCTGTCCACAGACAACCAGGTTGCTAACATGAGGCTCTGCCCACCAAATAATATCAAAAGTGGTTTGATCTTTGTCAACCTTATCATCAACCTGAAGCTCTGCCCGTCAACCACCCCACAAACCATCAACATTCACTCCAACATGCAAGTTAACAGCCGAGGTTGTCCACCAATTTGATCATCTGTGGGCCCTGTAACACTCCATAGCTGGTGTTTGATCTTTCAGATGCACAGGGTAGTTTTACTGCTCTCTCATGTCCTGTGGGTTTGGAGTCTCCTCTTCCATCTATCCTCCTGCCGCAGCATGCCCTTGTTGCTAGTGCTGTGCTGACCTAACTCTGTCTGGGGATGTTTGGATCTCTCAGATGCACAGGGTAGTTTTACAGCTCTCTCGTGTCCTGTGGGTTTGAAGTCTCCTCTTCCATCTATCCTCCTGTTGCAGCAGGCCCCTGTTGCTAGTGCTGTGCTGACCTAACTCTGTCTAGGGATGTTTGGATCTCTCAGATGCATAGGGTAGTTTCACTGCTCTCATGAGCCCTGTGGGTTAAGAGTCTCCTCTTCCATCTATGGAAGAAGAGGGCTGGTCGATGAAGATTTTGATGTTTGAGAAACACTCTCACGTTCAGCATTGTTCCATACCAAGAAGGTGATCACCAAGACCAAGTTTATCGCTAAGAGAAGCAAGATTCCATCGGTCACCGCCGCGACTGTAAATCGTCTTCAATTTGTAACTCAGCTCTAAAAACCTGTCACAGACGGTTTTATTCGAGGATTTTCACAGACACTCCAGTGCCCATCTGCTGGAAATTGCTTTCGAACCCATTTCACCTTTTATCTGACGTCAATCGTCTTTTACGACCACGTCTTCTGAAAGGGATCCCAAAACTTGAACTGTAAGGGAAGGCCTTGTATTCATTGATGGATTTGACGGCAATACTATACATACCGCTATTTCTCTTATCACTCACCATGAGCTGATGAAAATTCGTAGTTTGTTATTACCAGTCCACAAGTTTTGTTTTTGCTCCATTGCATGATCGATTTTGAAAGGGTAAATCAAAATTGCACTTACTTTCAAATGCTTTTCACCAATTCAAGGTTTGCTTCTATGATTTTGATGTTTTCAATATGAATTCGCGAATCAATTTGTGATTATATCATGCCATGTCACTAAGTAGACTTTTTGTAAAATGTGAACTGTTTGTATCTTGGGACAGGTTCAGGATTGTACTTTGGGACAGGTTCAGGTTTGTACCTTGGGACAGGTTCAGGTTTGTACCTTGGGACAGGTTTAGGTTTTTACCTTGGGACAGGTTCAGGTTTGTACCTTGGGACATGGTCACGTTTGTACCTTGGGACATGGTCACGTTTGTACCTTGGGACAGATTCAGGTTTGTACCTTGGGACAGGTACAGGTTTGTACCTTGGGACAGGTTTAGATTTGTACCTTGGGACAGGTTCAGGTTTGTACCTTGGGACAGATTCAGGTTTGTGCCTTGGGACAGGTTTAGGTTTGAACCTTGCAACAGGTTTACGTTTGTACCTTAAGACAGGTTTAGGTTTGTACCCTAGAACATGTTCAGGTTTGTTCCTTGGGACATGTTTAGGTTTGTACCTTGGGACACAATATTTTTTTAACTTATGTTACCTATATTAGATTTTGGCCTGTTATTATGTTTGGATGTTCATTGTAGATGCCACAATCAAAGGACTGAGTGAAGTGGCTGTCAGGGGATGGACCAATGGTGAACCATAGTGAAGTCATTTCAAGGCTTCCCACTCCAAAGAATGGGAAAAGCTCTGGGAGGCAAAGTCGCCTCTTGGACTTCTAATTTGATTTCACAATTTTTTTTGTTTTAATTATTTTGTTAAAACAATAATGAGTAGGAGTAGGAATGATGACCATAAATACATTTCTCTATTGGCGATACAAAAGCTACGCAAAAGTTGTTTTCATTTTTGTGCTAAAAGCAGAATTTTCATGTGTTTTACTTACCGTACCTTCATTGTTCTTTTTTACCATGGGTAAACCTACCTATTAGATGGTTGCTTATTGAATAATCAAATCAAAATGTGTTTCAAAAAATGGATTTTTGTCATTTTCGGCGTTCTAGGCGTGTGGGGTATCGCTTTTGACTAAATTTAAGACGCTGAATTCAATTAGACGTGTCCTGGAACGATTGGCGCCCACCAGAAGAGGTTATAGGACAAAATGGGTATCTATCTACTTATTTCGAATGCGGGTTTTCGAGATTTCTGTTGTGGGGTATCATTTTCCATTAACTTTTGGGCGCTGAATTGATTTTAGTGAGTCCACATGTTCCTGGTCCGAGGAATAACCAATCCCTGAAAGAATCTGCACCGTTTTATATTTTATGTGATAGGTAGCAACGTAGAAATAACCGGAAAATTGCATGTTTTGGTCAATTTTAATGGTTTTCTTTTATATTTACCCATTTGTAAACCTAAACCACATATGTCTTGGAGAAAAATATAATTGAAAAAATTGTCCCAAGGTACAAGACCTTCCATTTGTGACCTAGTACCAACCATATAAACTGACGAATTGCACCTAAATTGTTGGACACTTTTTACAGAAAACCTTGTCCTTTGGAAAACATTAAATTAACTAACCTTACATTCTATTAAGAACTTTTGAAGGGCCTGATTAATTGCAGGACGTCCATTTTGTAAATAACATGAAAAACGTTAAATGCGTTGGTTTACCTTTTTTCTAAATAAAAAATATGATTACAGATAATTGAAGTGATTGAAGGCCTTTTAACTTCAACCAAAATGCCAATCGTTTGTTGTCGTCAACTGTATTGGTCGATACGTGTAAATTGCTTGTTTCGGGTTCTCGTTACGTGATGTGTTACTGCGGGAAGCATTAGATGAATGGTTTGATTATAGTGTCTGTCGACTACCTCACGTCGTTTCCGCTAGTCACATTTCAACAACCTCATTACTTCTGAAGACATCGACGGTTTATCGAGTCATGATCCGTTTCGAAGGGCGGATATCGTTTCGTTATTCTTCCGATATTCAACCCTAATCGATCAGCTTGACTGATCAAAACAATATGAACGTCGGATTCCTTATCATTTCGAGGTCCCCTCGCTTCCTTTCAGCACTGGATGTTCAACGATCCGGAATCTCACAGGCGAGAAGAGGTGTTTCAACTCGAACCCAAAATAGGGCCGAGGAAAGGGCTCTTTCCTAATTTCGTTCCGCTCTGATTCTTTGTTGACCCACTGACCCTACGAACGAAAATGTTTCCCTCGAAACTGTTTTCTCCTTCAGGGAAGAGACATGAATATGGCGAACGATGGTCCATAACAGGATCTCTATGATCCTCTGAATACGTCCCGCGTTGAAAAACCCAATTAGGACGGCGAAGTTTACGACCGTCGAAACTGAAGCTCTTCTAACTCAATTTGAATAGGTTTCCATGATTAAAAATACTCAGCCAAATGTAACTACCCCAATTATACACGTAAAACATTTAATTTCCTTGTTGTAATTTTTGCATTAATTATTTTATTTTCCTATTTCATTGTTTGTCATATTCTGACAACTGATGCGTAAGTGACGCAGGATTTCATTCTAAAATGGTGAATTAACCGAATCTTGTTCCATCTCCATATTCAGGCAGCACTGATTTTGGTTACTACTTGGATGGGTGACCGCTGGAAAGTAGGCCACAACGTTTTCCCTGACGGTTTGAGTCTAAACTCGTCTCCATTTATTGAAGAAATGAGGTGCCATAAGCATAATCCCCTCAGGGATGGTCGACAATAGTCAAAAATATGATATTCTGAAAGATTTTTACATATTGTTGCGAGATTACACCTGCACCAGTCTCCTGGTACAAGGTCAATGACACATGGAGGGCTAAGGGTCACTCTCGATCATTCTTCATGATATCAAATTGGCTGGAACCTTCCCATTTGCTTGAGAGAACTAGAACCAGGTAAGACTCGAGAAGGTTCTTGGCCAAGGGAGCGAGTATAAAAAGGGACCGAGGAACGCTGTGCAGTTCAGTTCAGAGTCCGAATATAGATAATATATAGAATATATACCGAAATATGTATTGTGCCTTGTGATTGTGTAAGTGTGTGAATGAGGATAGTGTATTTGAGTGAACAATTGTAATAAATTATTTAAAAAAAACATAAATCGTTACAATATTAAACTCGTACCATCTCAAATTATACCTGTAAAGAGGTATAAAAAGTATACCCAAGCGATAGAGAAGGATGAATTATAGTTTCAGGCACTCAATCACAAGTGTAGAAGTCAAATGTTGTCACAGGGGTACAATAGTATTGGAGCTGGATTTCAACGAAAATCATCACCTTTATCGAGAATAATTAGGAGAAAGTAGAACATTTATAGCTAGAATAGCATCATCCTTCTTTTCTAACGTTTTTTATACTTTTTTATTCGACTTTTGTTGACAAAATTTTGTGAAAATACCACGCATGGCAAAGATCTCAAAACTCACGAAAACCCATTAAACGATTTCGACCCTTTTACCTCCGAGTCAACAACCCTTCTTATTCAATTTAGCGTATAAAATTTAGGGGAAAATGACTGCCCCACACGCGTAAGCCTCGAAATATTTCGAAAAAAATATTGTCAAAATCCTGGTTTTGGCTCATATCATCCCGGTTTTGGCTCTGCTTATTGGGCTGAAAATTAAACAGGAAAAACTGAAGCCTAAAAGGAGTCCATATTGATTTTTGAAGAGAGACCCATTAGTCCACACGGGTCCATTTCACTTTGAAACGTGAAAGGGAATTGCAGATTGTATTTATTATTCAAGAACTAGAGTGTACTGTACCAATATACATAAATGTCCGATATTTTGTACAGGATCTCAACTAATGTTTGGTTTTCAAGCCGCTAATGACTGGCTACGTCATTAGCTGTTAGCTGATTACACCCGTTAAAATCAGCAGAATCAGTAGGATACATTGCGATTATGTGGTTTTTGAGTGACGGTTTCGGCGGGAATCCGGTTAGCCAACGCTTTTCAGGGCTCGAAACAAGAAAACGCTGCAAATTATCTCACAGGGGTTGGTTATTCCTCGGACTAGGAGCATGGCAACTCATTTTAATCGATTCAGCGTCCAAATTTTAGTTGAAAATGATACCCCACACGCCTAGAACAGCGAGAATATCGAAAATCCATTTTTTGAAATACCCCTACCCACCTCCGAATTTTCCGATCGGGCTCGAAAGTTTCGAGGACCAACTAGAACCACCAAAAACGGGTACCTGACCTGAATTTCAGATTTTTAGAGAATTTTGTACTACCTAAATCGGCGTGGACCACCAGAAACGGGTCCCTAACCGGAATTCAGATTTTTAGAAATTTTTCTTCTACCGAAATCGGCGTGGACGACGGGCGGACATTAGGGCTTATTTTGATTTAGACACCTTGAAATGGCCACAAACAATTTTTGGGCCGAATCGAAGAGATTGACTTTCTGCATGAAAACATGGGTTATTCATAGAACAACCCACCAAAACCTGCTTGAGATTTCTTAAAAATTTTGTTTATGTTACACTCACTTTTTCAAATTTTTAAAAATTATTTGTTCATTTATTAATACAATTTTTTTTATTATTGTTATTATTTTCTTTTTTTTAAGAAATAGGTAGATTTCGGAGTATTGAGAAACCTCACTCAAAATCATTTCGCATTATTTTCGTGACCTAGACTCCTCCCTTTATTTAAAAATGTGAAAATACGTAAATCAACCTCTTTGACAGGCTTCTCATGATATTAGAGTAAATATTCTATAAATTTTACCCAAGCGTTTTCCGCTTTTTGGATTTTGAGTACATTTTTTCCTCATGAATAGCGTGCTAACGCCAATTTCACAACTGATGACGCTCCAACCAAATGCTGACGAATCGTAAGAGGACCCAGCTATTTGTGATGCAATTTTTCTTTTAAAGCTTTCAGATTTTATGGGCATTAGCGTATTAAAAGCCTCTCAAGCTGATAGAGTAGTAGGCGGGGGGAGTTCCTCAAATCGAATGAAAACTAGGACAGTATCGATTGTAGATAAGGACACATTTCCACTCTATCGGCCGGAAATTATACTGCCTCAAAAGCATCGCTGCCAATGACCATGAATAGGAATAAATGGTTCATTGGTGCTGAGTACTGTGGAAGTCGATGGGAGTTCATTCGAAATGCGGTGTTCATTATATTTATTCATATCCAGTGCATTTCACCTGTGCCACATGTAATGCATGCCACACTTAAGCCGTTGGGACAGGAGGTGTACTTTTGGTGCGTTCCTTGGCCTTTCTTGGAATGATTTACCAATTGACCAAAGCTAGGGATGAATGTGCTTATTCCTAAAATTGAATTCCACACGGCAACGGTATCTACTCGATGCAAATCATATTCTGTTGAGGTTTACCAAAAATTTGAGTATCCAAAAATTAGGTTCAAGTCGCGATGTTGAGCGCGAAGGTCGAAGGTAAATTCCGGCGCCGGGTCGAGCGGCGAGACAGGACTGACTGGTGGGCGGTTGCCCGACGTGCGGCGGAGGGCCCCGCGCCGACTGCGCAAGTTCCCCGCAATGCGCACCCTCCGCCGTCGCTTCGCGCCTTTTGGGTGCCCAGGCCCCCCCGAGGAGCTTTCCCCAACGGGGCTCTGGCGGTGTCCGGGTGGAGCAAAGGCCTGGAGGGTGGCGGGCTGTGGTCAGCAGGACTCGTCTGCGACAGCCATTTGTTAAACCGCGCCAATGTTTAAATTTAAGATGTATATGTGTATGCGCCATAATTTTTAATAAGTCTTTGATATCGGAAGAGTGTCCCCGATGTGTCTAAGCCATACATTATTCAATGCTGGCATATGCCCAATTACAAAATGCTGCAAAATCATTCACAGGGGTTGGTTATTCCTCGGATCAGGAGCATGGAGACTCATTCCAATCGATTTAGCGTCCAAAATTTAGTGGGAAATCATACCCCACACGCCTAGGTACCAGACATCACGAAAACCCACATTCGGTAAGTGAGGGGTACTCATTTTGATACATAACCTCATCCAGAGGGCGCCAATCGTTCCGGGACCCATCTTATTGAATTCAGCATCCTATATTTAGTCGAAAATAATACCCCACACGCCTGGACCGCCGAAAATATCAAAAATTAATTTATTGAAAACCCATTTTGACTCCTACCTCACCCAAATTTAGTCCGATCGGGCTCAAAAAAGTTTTAAGGACCAAAAAGAGCCGGACATTTTGGAGCTAGTCAGAGGGGTTGACCTTTGGCATGATCACATATTCTTATCATTCTAGGAATAACCTGCCAAAACCCAAATGTCCGTTCGCCTGTGACGATTTCGGTGAGTGACAAAGTTCTAAAATTCTGAATTTTGGTCAGGGACCTCTATTTAGCTCTAGTTTGTTCTCAAAACTTTTCAGCCCGATCGGTCCAGATTTGGGAAGGGTACGGGTAAAAATGTTTTTAAATGACTTGATTTCTGGTACCTAGGCGCGTGGGGTATCATTTTCAATTAAATTTTGGACTCAGAATCCATTGGGATGGGTCCCTAACCGATCGGTGCCTACTGGAGTTGGGTCATGGTTAAAATGAGTCTGGGACATCCCATACCCACAGTTTTTCATACTCCTGCAGCGTGTTTTGGATAGTAAACCCCGTCTTTGGAGGTTTTGAGCTGATTTTGCCTCTTCTTCTTCACAAAATGGCAGAAGGAAATTACGATATGGCGATAGCATATTGTGATGTTCAAACATGAATTGCCAAGAAACCCTACAGCAGATTTAGATGAAATTTTGTATCAAGTGAAAACGCGTAGAGTCCGCGAATAAGTTATGTTGACCGGTGTTGTCTCTCAACACTTCAATCATCATTTGGTACCAAGCTATTAATTCTTATTAATCCCGTCGTGGCAAGTAGATCCAATCCGAAGCGTGGGATCTGTATTACCTTTGTTCCACCCGAGTTGAAAAGCCTCCCCCTACCCTTATTCGATTCCTCAGGGATAAAACGAAATTGAGTTCCCCGACCAGAACCGAGTTGGCAGAAAATGATTTATTCGATCCTCGTATCTTGGGGGTTTCCGAGATAATTTCGACGGGGTCTTCCTCACGGAGCCTACCGCTATTTTTACACCACCAATCAGTGTCGTCGTCTCAACAACGTTACCGCGCTCGGACTGTTGATGAATGCTTCTATTAACGTCGAGGCTCATTCAGCGGTAGAGAAAACGAAATAAAATGGAACACGACATTATACTAATTGTACCGTAATTATACAAATTGTAGAGGGTATTGTTATTCTTAAGTATCTGAAGAAATCGATTGACAGAATCGAATCAGAGAGTGGTTTGACAGCAACTTCGCTCCTGCAACCACTGTTTCTCTGTCAACCCAATACCTTATCAGCCAGTATTGAACAACTCCCTGCGTCGCGAATTTCAACTAGCCACCCCTTCTTGCATGTTGGAGTTGATTACGCAGGACCCTTTTTTTATCGCATCATCATTCACTCGATCGTCTCCCAGAAAGGTAAAATCCAGTCTTCCCAAGAGGAAAGTCTACTAACTAGTGTTCGTCTGCTTTGCCACAAGGGCAGTCCATCTTGACTTTGCCTCTTCCCTATCAACCCCAGCATTCATTGCTGGGTACCGAAGGTTTTGTGACCGCAGAGGTAACCCAATCTCAATCCACTCTGACAACGGCACTAATTTTTCTGGAACAGCTGCTGAGATGTCCATGTTACGTTCGTTCCTCACCCAAGAAGAAACAAGGAGATCTCTAATCAGCGAGGCGAGAGACAGAGGTACACAATGGCACTTCATACCACCTGCTGCTCCTCATTACGGTGGTCTTTGGGAGGCCGCTGTTAAGTCCTCCAAAAGACTTCTCAGAACAGCTCTGAGAGGTCAGAGTTTGTCTCTTGAAGGCCTTCTAAGCTTCATCTCCAGAGTGGAGGCAATACTCAAGACCAATCGTAGATTTGTCCACATCACCTGACGACCTAGAATTCCTCACTCCAGGTCATATCTTAATACTGCGCCCTGTAACATCCTCGCCACCTACATAGGACCCAACTCCCAGCGTGGGTCAGTTGCCTCCTCTTCAAGCTGACAATCTGTTAGACCACAGCAGACGCCTTCCATTACAAAAATGCCATTCAGCTGTCTAAGGCATTTTGGAAGCGATGGAGCACCGAGTACCTCACAACATTGCAGACTAGAAGCAAATGGAGCCCACCGAAGGGATTCGTTCCGCAAGAAGGACATGTTGTAATACTGATGGAACCAAATCTGCCCCCCACGGGGCGCCTTGGAAGAATTACTGTTCTGCATCATCCAGGCTTCTATCAACGTCGAGGCTCATTCAGCGGTAGAGAAAACGAAATAAAATAGAGAAACGACAATATACTGATTGTGCCGTAATTATTCAAATTGTAGTGGGTATTGTTATTCTTAAGTATCTGAAGAAATCTTCAGACAGAATCGTAAGATGAAGTTCCAGGGGAATCAAAAGCACACGTATGACGTAGAAATATTATTGTACACTCATTTTGTTCCAATTGAGAACCTAAGTAGTTGAGTCGATTCTGTTTGTTCAAAAATGTAAATTTAAGATCAATTTCCTTCAATATCTGCGGCTGAAACTATTTTATGGATGGAAATACCGAGCTTTTATAGAGAATGAAACATTCGGTAACTTAGCTGATTAACCGATAAGTACCGGATGACGCGAGATAACGGAGCATAGAGAAGAGATGCAGCGTTCACGAAACATGAAGGGACTTGTTTTCCACCGATGTATCGTTTTCCACTGATGTTTTTCATGCTGAATCCATCGTGATGGGTCGCGGAACGATTGGCGCCCACTGGGGGCGAGTCTGGATCAAAATTTGTACCTACAAATCAATTTCAAAAGTGGGGTTTCGATTGGAATGAGTCTGAGACACTCCAAATTCACTGTTTTCCCCATACTCCTGCTCCAAGTAATATCCTACCATCGCAGAAGAATTTGCAGTTTTTTAAAATTTATTACCACTCGAAATACAACTGCCGATTCTTCCTTAAAGCAGAGTTCCCCCTTTTGTTCGGCGAAGTTCCAACATTTTCCAATTCGATGTCTTTTGTATTGCGCCGACTTGTGAAAAAGGGAACAAAATGAGCGTTATGTACGTCTCATAAATAATACAGGCCGACTTTTATGTTGATGCGCTTCCACTCGGAGCTTCAACTGTTCCTTCGTTGCTCTCAGTGAACGTCCCTTAGCGGAACTTTCATTATTAATTGTGACCTTTTTGTTCTCGGCATCGTCTGTAATGAAGGCAACCTTTTTTTTCTGGAGACGAAATATTTCAAAATGTTTGTTTTTAATTTGGGCTGTCACTTTGGGATGATGCGTCAGGTTGGATTATTTTCTATCTGAGGCTCTAATGAATCTCAATTAATTCGATGGTAGGTAAGCGTTGCTGAAAAATGCATTTACCCCGACATTCCCTCTGAATAAGGAAGTACATTTCATTTACCTGTTGCACCAGCTCAAGACTGTTCGTACGGCCACAAGGTCCATCAGTCATTTTAGATCATCATCTCATCATCATGAGGCATTAGACCCTCATCTATCATCTGTCATTTCATGACCAGGTATTTGGCCCCATTCCCTGGGAATGGTTGTGTCGACGGAGAAAATGGGGTTGTAGCCGATCTTGAGACCGGACTTAGCCTCATTCAATTTGATTCTCCTTTTTGATGTCTATTGATTGATTTGTTTGATGTTTTGATATGAATTCGTCGTAGCTGCTGCCAACTTCCAAGACAGTGTCCAATGTGTTTTTCACCCCAATACCAGGAAATGAGTCACTATGAGTAAGAAGAGCTCACCCCTTGAGTTATGCTTCTCCCCCCTACTGCAAGCAGCAAGAAGACTTCCAGAAAGGCAGGAATAAGTGTCCCTTCATTAGTGGATAAACTCAATTACCAATTTCCAATACTTCCTGCATTTTACTTGAGCAGAGTGGTAACCGAGTACTCCATCCAAACTCCACCTGTATTGGTACATCTTACACAGATATATGCATCAGAGGCCTCCCCTTTACTGGCACCATCATAGGGTGAAGCCCTATAGCAAGGGTGCGCCACAACCACGACCCCCATGAATAGTCTGGGTATTGGACTGTAGTTTCCTACCTCATTAGGATTCTGGCCGATGACGCTTTGCCTGAGCCTTGGCGGCCAGGGGCTCCTCCCTTCCAACGTACAAAGATGGTCAGTGCAATGACATCGATGACTCACTTCAAGGGGCTAATTTCCAGGATAGCAGTGTCATCGGCAAATGTAGCTGTGGTGGTAAATTCAACTTCTGGTAGGTCATTTGTGAACAAATGGTAGAGTTCAAATAATGGCTTGTACTAGGCCACTGTACAAACTCGCCTGTGGAGGTTGAACTATTATTTCACTCATGGCCAACATGGAACTTTATTTTTGAGATTTCCGGTTCCTAGACGTGTGGGGTATCATTTTTCACTAAATTTTGGACGCTGAATCGATTGAAATGAGTCTCCATGCTTGCGGCTTACCATACGGCAGGACCCAGTGGGACTGAGCTGGGATTACCCTGGAGGTGCTCTGTAGTTCTCTGCTGCTTCATCGCTATATTTATCTACCAAGCCCATTACCTTGAATAACATGCAGCATAACACCTAAGTGGGCAAGGCTTTCAACGTTAACAAGTCAAGCCAACTAGTCAAGAGTGATGAGGGAACTTCAACGGTTCTCCTTCCAGAAGGTTCTAGTTGAAGCACTCTCAAATGAACAAGACTTCAGTGTTGTAGTGTGATTAAAAATATCAACGCAGGTACTTTTCTTAACTAAAAATATGAATCTCTGCCTTTTAAGGGTTGCAATACCCATCAATACCAATGCAATAAGGATCAAAATGTGTATTTTGCAATAAATCTCAGAGATTTTCGGCGATTTAGGCGTGTGGGGTATCATCATCGACTAAATTTAGGACGTTTAATCCTATAAGAAGGGTCCCGGAATGATTGGCGCCCACCGGAAGAGGTTATTGGCCAAAATGGGTATCTATCTACTCATTTTGCATGAGTGTTTTTGAGATTCTAGGTACCTAGGCGTGTGGGGTGTCATTTTCAGCTAAATTTCGGACGCTGAATTGATTGAAATGAGTCTCCATGATCCTGGTCCGAGGAATAAACAACCCTTGTGAATGACTTTGCAGCGTTTTTAATTGGTACTAATGTAAAATGTAGGTTTTCATTAACGAAATATTTATTTTGACCCGTCCAATCGGTCTATCTACCTGAATAAAATCCAAAATCTAGCGTAAAATCATAACGCACTCAAAATTTTGAAAAAGACATTTCTCAAAATACTCATTCTTTCACCTTGCGGCGGTCAAATAAGTGCCCAGTAGGCACGAATTGATTATATATAAATACGATAAATATCTGTCAATCGAATGATATATTCTGAAGGGTGCTTTGGTCATCACTCAGACATGTATTTTACCTGGGGTGTTTCACTTTTAAGCGTACAAAAAATAAAATTTGGTTAAAATTTAGAGAATAATTTGTCGATGTTGTATTTATTCTTAATGAATTAATAATGAATATAATCCGAACGAGTATTCTGTTCTCTGTTGTCTCAATCTTTTTGTTGTGGTTTTTTTCGACAAAAACGGCAACGTATAATGTACAAGTCGGTGCCAATTCAAATTGTGGTTCATTTTTGAACTCTATTAGCTCATCCAAGGCGAAATATCACGTGAACAGAACAACGGAGGCGATCTAGTCGTTATATACTGGTACAGGTTCTAGGTCCATTGACTCCGTATTCTCGTCTCAAACTTGTGAGCACGTTACCGAAATACTGCGCAAAAATCATCTCGTGTTCAGGCATTAGACGTGAGAATAAGGTTAAAACCGACCTGGCGTCATTCACGAATCGCAGAAGACAAGAAGATTATTGTCTCGTTCCGAGGTCGTTGGTTTTGTTTGAAAGAAACTGTTTAGCGTCTGTCTAACCGCTCTCGAAAGTTGACATGTTTTTACAGATTTTGTATTAGCGTCTCGCCAATTCCTCCGGAATACTACGCCCAGTTCTGATTCGTACAAGGGGGCGCCAGTTGTCTTTTCCCACTTCATGCTGAACGGAGACCAGTTCGAAGCGGACCTCAAAATCCGGTGATTTCGCTAACTAAGATCCAGGTATGAGTTGTTAATAATAAATTGTGACCACAAGTCCTACTCCCCGTAAAAATGTCCTCTTTTAAGTGTATTTTTCCTTCTTCCATTCTGCTCAGAAAATAGAAATAACACGGAAAACGCGCGGCTTTCATCGTAATTATTCCAAAAGTTTTCTCGTAATTTTGGATTTTCCAACAGCCTCGTTTCAACTTGGCCATTCCCTCTTCACGCTAGCTTCCTATCTCTGTTCGTACGCATTATGGGGTCATTATCTTCAGCCATCCTGGGGAAAACTCTGCTAAAACTCCTCCTTTCAGCTCGGCTCGAGATGCGCTAGACGACTTATGAACTTTCCCACTAACAATGGAACAATTTCCAAAGCTTTATATCCTGTTGGGTTTACCGTCAGGTACCCGTTTCATAGACGGGAAAGTTACACAAAAGTTGGCGAGGATCGTAATTTATACCTTTAGACGTCTTGTTTTCAAGTTGCTGGCGGATCACTGACGTTATTATGTTGTATAACATGTTTCTTAGGCACTGGGACATTACGAGAAAGTATGATGATGAATGGGGAAGAGCTGGAATTAAGACTGCAGTTCTTTGGATTGGCACCATACATCTAACTAGTTTATCGTTTTGCTAGGTCATTCCTTGAATAATCAACCTATGTTTTCATGCAAAAAGTCAATCTCTCCGATTCGGCCCAAAATTTGTTTCTTGGCGTTTCAAGGTGTCTAGATCACAATAAGCAAATAATTTCCGTCCGCCGTCCTCGCCGATTGTGGTAGTAGAAAATTTTCTAAAAATCTGAACGGCCAGGGGCCTGTTTTCGGCTTTAGTAGATTCTCGAAACTTCTCAGCCCGATCGGACCAAATTTGGTGGAAGGGGGTAGGGTGGGAGTCAACATGTGTATTTTCAAAAATGGATTTTTGGCGATCCCGGCGTGTAGGGTACCATTTTCGACTGCATTTTGGACAATAAATCCAATGAGACCGGTCTCGGAACGATTGGCCCCCTCCGGAAGAGGTTATGGGCCAAAATGGGTTTCTATTCACCCAATTCAAATGTGTATTTTCGAAATTTCTGCTACCTAGGCGTGTGGGGTATCATTTTCCACTCAATTTCTTACACTGAATCGATTGGAATGAGTCTTAATCCTGCAGGTCCACGGAATAACCAACCCCTGTGAAAGAATTTGCAGCGTTTTCATAATACTTCTGTGCTTCCCACCCACAAAAATTCCTCAGGTGATTCAAGTCTGCATATTCTTCGCATCAATAAAAAATACGTAAACAGTACAAAGAGTACGTAGGAGATAACGTTACCTGGTTCTTCCCTGACAGCGCTCAAAAGCCTGTTTTCCCCCTGTATGCTGGATGCATCATTCGATGATTTGAGGCATTTGGCCTGGTTATTCCTCAGTTTTGATTCGATATCGGATCCAGCACCCATCAAATATTAATTATATTAATAAATTCAAATTAATAATATTGTTAATTCATATTCGACCAAAATTCGATCTACCCGGTTTTTCCCCCTATATTCTTCTAAATAAAAATTATGCGTGAACGATAGATGACCTTGTAAAATACACTTATTAGAGGAGAAGAGAGAAACTTGAGCTGGTGTACTACCCTCCCTATGCTGTGCGCAGAAGGTCAGGCCTGGGTTGGACCGTTGAGGAGGGGGGGAGTGTCAGAAAAACATCAATAGGTAATAATAGTACACTTGACGAAGTTAACAATGAATAATATTACTGAGCTCGCGGAAGATCCAGAACTACCCAATTTACAAATCAATTCAACACGGCTAACCTTGAGCAGACTGCGCAGTTGCCCGACAATTCGGTTTTGCCCACATCGATTAAATAAATATCGATTAAAACGTGGTTTCGCCTGTAGCTATTTCTTGCATCAGTTGTAAATTTTCTTGCGTTCAGGGTGTGTGGATGAATTATTGTGGCTACCCTGATGATACAATGATGATACAGGGCACATTTCTGTTTACTGATGATAATGATAACAGTGATTACTCAACACTTGGTGTAGAGTAGGCACCGCAAGGACAAAGGTATCAACTGACCAGCCCTTAGGTGGGGACACCCGTTCAATAGTAATCACATCCGAACCAAAGCGAAAACACATCTGAATATCAAGTACCCTTCAGGAGTATTATAACGTAATTAGGGCAGATTAGGTTAAGTGTCCCTGTCCCACCTTCGGCGTGAAATTCGATTTTCTCTCAAGCGCTCAGAGGGTGCTCAGATCCTCCCGACCCACGTCACGGTGAAATACCCCCAAGAGCTTCGATAAAAGGTTCCCTTAATTTATTCTTTCATCTTATCGGACATGCAACCCGACTCGCGAGCTAGAGAATCGCTTTCGGTATCTTCTCCCTACCCAAACACTTCTTCCACTATCGCCTTCAACTCCCTCAACAATACGACGGTGAGTAAATACACGCCCTTCCGAACGTCATTTCGACCCAAATATCACCTTTCTGTCACTCAGTGATGGCTCATGAAATACGAAAAAGTATCTAACAGCTTACAAGTACGCGTGATATTTCTTAGCCACCTTCCTGTTGCTTGCCACCAATATCATGGAGGATATCGACAACACTCCAACGTTCAAGTGAGAGTCACCATATTGGTGGGAAGACGGGTTACATCTTCATACTACGCTACAACCATAAAAATAGGGACGATGCTGTTTGCTGTACAGACATCCTCAGCACCTTGTTAATTGTATAAGCACTCATGTACGAGTTGCTGGCAGGATGAACAACTCCAACAAAGAGTCCTTGCCTGGCCTTGTCTGGAGAGGGTACCAGAACAAAAAGACTGAGGCAAAGGCCCTGGGTACTTTAGTTCTCCAGTTTAGTAGGGATGCCCTACAAAGTTAGCGAATGGGGAACCCCCCCTATGGCGTCCCAGTCCTTACAGAAGAAGTTAAACTTGGTTAAGTTTACAGACAAAACAACCCTCCTTGTTAGTAAAGGTGGACAGTCACCGCTAGCAGCACTGCAGCACTAAACTTTGGACCAATCAGCTATCAGCTTTTGATTTATCTTGTCTCAAGTATTGACCCACTGCCATTTTGTTTTTCAGACTATTTCAAGACAAACGATTATGATAGATGTTTTGACACACAGAATATGACTCACAATCACAAGTTTTACTGCTGCTAATGTGAGCTAATTTGTTTGAAAATCGTAATTTCTTTGCCAATATTGACTTTGGCTAAAGTTTACAATCAAAACTGGCATATCACATCAGTGACCTATGACTGTTGACCTTTGACCGGTCTAGGTATCTAAAAAGCCGCACGCAAAAACGTATTTTTTATCTTCAAATTGGGAGTGCATAACCTATCCTGTTTTTCGGATAGAACTCATCTAATCGCGTATAAACGACCTAAAATTGACAATCATTTTCATATAACTCGAGTAAAATGTTTGTGGAGAGGTTGGACGTGAGTTTAACAACCGCTCTTTTCCTTATTGTTATAATCCTCACAGTAAGAGATATAGGTTAGGAGGTGGAGAAGTTACATAAAGTGATCGAATTCAATAGCGCAGTGGAAAAAGAATATTTCCTAAAGACTGGTAGAACAGTAACCGTTTTTCAAGCAACTGTTCTATTTCTTTATATTTGGGGGAGCTATGTATAAAAATGTCTATTTTGAAAAATGGATTTTCGGGAATTTTTTGGACCCATGGGGACTGAACCTACTAGACCTATGGGGTTTGATTTAATACTCAATTTTGGACTCGTTTTCCCTGTTTTATTGCTCTAAGAGCCAAATTGAAGCCTGGTGAAGAATTTGCCCTTTTTTCTCCTCAACAATTCGTTAGGACTTGGAACAGGTCTAGGGTCAGAAAGAGGTAAAAGGCCACGTACACCAAAATCTATAAGTATAGTTTTTGCCCTAAATCGTTACAAATGCCAAAAAAATTTCAAAATGGCAATCACCATTATTAACCCAAGTGTTTATTTTTACCACGTTCTACGGTAGTAAATAATATAAATATATATACATCGTGTGCCTCATAGACATTCCAAAAGAACATAGCATGCTCAATTTGCATCGTAACCGAACAATAGACAAATTCTCAAGGGTTCAGTGCGCGTTAAAGAGACCAAAAACATTTACCCAAGAGAAACATTATTACAGCCCTACTGCATACAGAACGTGACCATAAATCAGTAATATGAGCGATAAAACAGGCAAATATAATAACTTTTGGATGAGGGGCGCCTCAAGAGAGATTTTGCAAAACATTAAAATTGGCAGTCGAGTTATGAACGTACTACTCTTCCTTGAGTCTGGCTCCTGGTCGGACCAAAATTTGCGTTCAAATTCAAAATGACCAAGGTACTCGTATTAATGTATAAACTCAGCTTATATTGGCTACAAGTACAGTTTATCGTTGTATCAGAATAAATTATTCTCCTCAAAGGATGAGTCAACTGTTTGTCTTTGTGTTCCCAGAATCAATCGACAGCCATGGGCGGAGAGTGGCGGTGGAGCTTCAAAGCTGTCAGGTAAGGAATAAATTATCTACTCTTGTGTAATTCTGTTGATGTAACCCCGCTCAAAAGGAGGAATGACAAACTCGACAAAATAAGAACAAAAATCAATTTAAAAAAATTTAAAAAAAAAATGAACTGAAGAGTATTTTGCATTGCATTAACACAAAATATGATAGGTGTCCAAATAAACAATAATCGCTTGGTTTCATCAGGAAAATGTGCACTTTTGTACATTTTCATCAATGTTTGGCTATTTGTACATTCACATTGAGCACAAATGACGGAAATGGCTGTCAATCAGTCAACATTGCGTTGTAGAAAGCAATCACTTTGCTGATAGAGTCAACAGCAGCGTGGCAGCGCAATTTGGACTGCTTTTTGTACCATTAGCATCATTTTTCGATGATATTTCGCCTTCAGAACAATGGCCCATTCGCCAGAGAAGAGTGAGTAAACTGATATCAGCAGTTGTATTGATCCACGAGCGTTTGCCATAAGTTGGTTAAGAGCTGCTGTTACATATTGCGTATTTGATGTACTGCTGAAGAGATACGGCGATGAGACTTGTTATTGAACACATCATTTTGGTGAATAACATTCATACGTATGAGTTACTAACTACAGACTGATAATAGGTCATTGATCATGCACCATTTAATGCCACATTCAACCCCCACAATCGATAGCAATAATCGATTGTACACTACAAAACTTATTTAATTAAATTTTTTCTCTCTCTCTTAACAGTGACGACAGCCTCACGGCAAAAAGCAACAGTATCGGCGAGGACTCTAAAATTTCTGACGGGAGCCAATTAATTAGTCGAGATTTGGAAAGCAACAGTAGCTTTGCACGGTAAGTTTTGCATTCGATTGAGATATTTACTAATGAATCTAAACCCCAGGTTCAATCATTTAATTTCCCTCTTATAATTATATTTATATTGTAGTTTTAATTCTGACGAATATTACGTATTATAATTTTTTCAATTGTATAGCCTATTATTTTATTTATTTATTTTTTATCTAAGGTTTTTCCTAATCAATACATTTATTATTTTCCGCACAGTATTTGATCATTACTAGATACAACAAGACGACAATTTTGTTTATTTTTTTCTCATTATTTTAGCGGAGGACGAAGGAGATTCATCAGAAAAGACGGAAAATGTGCGATGAGAAAAGTGAACAGAGTTGAACGGCCCTATTTGTACCACATGACGGACATTGTGTCCTCGCTATTGGAATGCCGATGGAGATACATCCTTTTCTGGTACACGGCGCTCAATCTGATCTCTTGGTATCTCTTCGGCGTGTTATGGTATCTCATCGCATACTCCCATGAAGATCTCCTCACGTCTCCACATTATGACCCAACGAGGTAAATACAGGGATGAACTATATTGATCGATATCGATACTTTTCATCTGATATCGATACTTGAATTGAAAGTGAAGAAGAAGAAGATGACTGTATTAGTGATGACTATGTACTTATCTACCTAAACGAGGTACCTCCAATATATTCACCTACTTTCGCATTGCCTCCCTTTTATATAGTACCTAGGTAATCACTTACATGAGAAAATTTGGTTAACCTTTTTCAATTCCCCCCTTGATCACCACAATGAACGAAATTTCCTGTTCCACTTAATGAAACTGTCAATAAATAATTTGTCGATGCAATACCGGCTGGTATCGATACTTCTTGTTTGCTACTTTCTTAGTATCTATGCGTTTTATTTGATACCGATATTAGTACTTATGATGATTCTCTACTAGTACCGTTTATCCCTTGGTAATTTCGGCCCCATTGGGAGTAGATGGCTATCGATCAATGTATCGATGTTTTTGACATCACTGTTCATTTGCTTATTATTTTTTTTTTTTTTATATTTTTTCGTTCTTCCTGCTTATTTATGCTAAGTTGTTTAGGAGAACAAATTAGATTATTTATTTCCGAACATTAAAATAAAAATACATGTTGTCTGGTGGCACCAATACGATTCCGCCTACTTTGTTTCAAGAAGGTCAACTTATGGAAATAACCACTTTTCTAACTGAATTTGATATGAACATCCCTCGTTTGTAGACAATTTCATGCTGCATAAAGCGGCACCATAACTTTTATTTTATATCTCCATCGATCTGACGACTGTTTCAATTGTATTGGATTCTGTAAATCCAAAAGGAGCACACAACTTTTTTTTAAATTTCAGGATACCCTGCGTCACTGAAGTGAAAGACATGGTAAACGCCTTCATGTTCTCCATCGAAACTCAATACACGACTGGTTACGGTTCGCGAACTCCTTCGACTGAATGCCCAGAAGCGATTTTCGTACTGTGCGTTCAAAATATCGTCGGCATGCTCATGCAAGGGTGCTCGTTGGGGATCATTTTTGCCAAATTGGCTCGGCCGAAGAAGAGGATTCAGGCAATCAAATTCAGGCGAGTACCAAAACTCTAATCGCCGTTCTAATGAGTCAAATTCTGGAGAAATTGAAATGGGAGAAACAGTGCCAATGAGGTTACTTCAGGGGACCACAAGTTCGCAACAGCTCAGACAATTCAACGTCTAAAATTATCATGGTAACCCACTGAAGTGAGAAAGGGGAAAAAAATTGTGAATCAGGCAATTTACATAACTTTGATAAAAGAGATTTCTAGTTGAAACGGCTGGAAAAACTATTTCAACTGTGAATAAAATTGAAATTACCGATACCATGAAATTCCAATTCTAGGTTAGCCACTCTTTCTCTCAGTGTACCTCTGAATTGACTCAACATTGTCGCCAAGAAATTTCATTACTTCTGGCAAATCACGACTTCTTACATCGATATATTTTTGCTGACAGTGAGAAAGCCGTGATTAGCATGCGCGACGGTTACCTATGCCTCATGTTTCGGATTGCTGACATGAGAAAATCCTACGTCATCAACTGTGAAGTGAAAGGTTGGGTCCTTAAAAGCCGTATGACGACAGAAGGGGAAATCCTTGATCAGTATCGCCACCGCCTGACGCTAAATATTGACGACGGAGGGTAAATACTCGACTAATGAACATTTTCCGAACGTGCTTTAATATAGTATCGAACTTGCTTTAATAAGCATTCGTGTTTTCAGGAGCGACACATTTTTGGTTTGGCCAGTGACAGTTGTACATCGCATAGACGAGAACAGTCCGCTGTACGATGTAACGGCTGAAGAATTATATTCATCGGACATTGAAATAGTTGTCTCGCTGACTTGCACGATAGAGTCTACAGGCCAGTCAGTGGAAGCTCGGCGATCTTATATTCCGCCGGAAATCAATTGGGGGCACCGATTCAAAGACATCGTTAGGAGGTTGGTTATGCAGTTTATTTCATTGTGTTATGAGCGAAGAAATGCATGATCTTTGGACGCCGGATGGGTGGCATGGGTTCGAGCTATGAGTCAATCTATTGTAAGGAATTCAACTCTAGGAGATGGATGCTGTCTCTCAAGAAATGTTTGAATCGCTGCCAGACTTGAAATTCAAAAGTTGCGGTCAGTGGTGGGTAGGCTGAAGGATATGGTGGATTGCTGCAGTTAGAGACACGGTTTGGACTAGCCAACAAAAAAAGCTAGCGGAAGACCCAATGTTCTTCAAATGGACCGCACTGTGTAGCTCAAGGGTCACACTATCCTCATGGGAGTGCGAGTAGGAAGAAGGCCGCTGATCGAAGGGGATGAGGCCACAAGCATAGCTGGATGTAGAGTGAAGTCCTGGTGAGGTCAAATTGTCTTCACTTCACCATCAATTGGCACCCAGAACTTGGTTTCCCATTTGTAAAATCCAGCTCTGCTGAATAGAAGACCTTATACACTCTCCTCCTACCTCTGATCATACCAGGGAGTTATCCTCAACAGGAAAAATCCGAAGGCTGTATTCATACTTGTGAGTTAAGATACGGTAGCTGGATGCATCAGTTGTACAAGAACAGATTGTACAGTACATGAGATTTTTCACTCAAGTAGAGCCACGCAAGAAGAAGGTGTCTACGAGGATTTGTTGTCCTCTTCCCCTGTGCCACATGATGCGGCTCAGCACTGTGGCTTTTGGTTTACCTTGCAGTCACCCGAATCGGTAGGGTTATCAGACCCCAGAGTAAACATGTACCACTTCAACATTCTACAGCTCTCATTTTTTCAGAACTGTCGGCGGCGGATACCATCTCGATTACAACAACCTTGACAAGACGGCTGTAGTTGACACAGCGCTCTGCAGCGCCAAATCGCTATACCACTACCGGTGGCCATCTCCATCTCGTACCCCTTCAGAAACGGGCTTTTCTGACGACCATCCACTCGACGTCTGTTGGCAAATTTCCGAAATTGACGCTCCACCAACGGCAGAGGCTAAGCCACTAACATTCCGCAGCGACGGCAGATGACGGCACGCCAACAGGTGGGTTTTGACGGAAACCCCACTCGTATTGATTTTAAGAAAATGTATTATTTTTATATTAATCCTGAAATATACACGGTCGTTACCAAGCCTCTGATATTCATAAGTAACACCCTCAAACCTAAAACCAAAAATTCAACACTTTTGGCGCAGGTAAGTCTTTTGATGTGGCCAGCGCCTTATTTTCGCCTGCCAACTTTTCTGGCACTCTTCTCTTTTGACAATTATTGTCGATGGCAAATTGGAAAGCGGAAAATAAATCAAAGAAATCATAAAATCACAGTCAGTTTGCAAAATATCTGTTCAAATGGGATTTTTGGGCTTGCAAAATGGTTTATGACTTATGTGGATACTGTGAGTGACAAAATATGCTTATATCTTGGTAATTAGGTGAAACAAAAGATTATTTTCAATTTCTGGATAGGGTTGTTGTCTGGGCCTGTGGGAAATGGCCACCTCCACTCCCACCATCTAGCGTTCACCGACTGAACTATTGGATTTTCGGCGAATTTCGCCCACAAAAGTTATCGATATTGAATGAACATTCGTCTGTTAATAATATTCTGTAACAGTCTGTAATAATATTTGTCAATGTTTTGCATTTCTAACTAGATGCGTTAATGGTTTTACCTTATATTTGACTGAAAGATGAAGTTTTCAGTAATTGGCAAAACAATAAGCTACCGATTTCTGATTCATTTAAAAACGTACTTATGAAGATCGTAGAATGTTCCTTCTTGGTTTCACATTCATAAAAACACATTGGGAAAAGCTACCTTGGATTAGACGAAAATAAAAAACAGAACAAAAGCGCACAGAAAGGCCGTGTGACAGCCGATAACGAACGATTGAGTTCAGTCTGATTGGGTGAATTTTATAATTAGTACGCGTAACCATTCAGACTACACTGAGACCTATCTTACAGTGAAAATGGTAACAAAAGAACTTGACTACCCATTAACCGATAAGTACCGAAGACGCAATGACGACGCGAGATAAGCTGGCCGAGAACGGAGCATAGAGAAGAGATGCTCATGAAACATGAAGAAGGGATTAGTCCTCCACCAATGTATACCACTGAATTTTTCACGCTGAATCCGTTTGGATGAGTCCGGGGCTCTATTTCCACAATTTTCCTCGTGGTCCAGTTCCGTAGGTACTCGCAAATCCCGAAAACCCATTTTCGAGATACGTAGGTAGGTAGGTACCCATCATGACCCACCTCCACCTCCAGAAGGACACAATCGATACCAATGGATTAAGTCAAAATTTCAAAATTTCAGTGCTAAACAATTGTACACTCAAATACACTGTTCTCATGGTTGTAATGCGGTTGTTGCACTATTATATAACAGGGCACAATTTATAACATGAAACATCTACATTCAGACTCCAAACTGAACTGCACTCTGTGGCATTCCTCGGTCCCTTTTTATGCCCACTCCCTTGGCCAAGAACCTTCTCAAGTCTTCCCTGGTTCTGGGAGCTCGACACACCAAGCAAGAGGGTAGGTTCCAGCCAATTCAATACAACACACGAATGTTCGAGAGTGACCCTTAGCCCTCCACATGTAGTTGACCTTGTAAAGCTGGTTGCCCAGGAGACTGGCACAGGTGTAATCTCGCAACAGTATTGTAACGATTTATATTTTTCATAAATAATTTATTACAATTGTTCACTTGAGTACATACACTGTTCACATTCGCGCACTTACACAATGACACAATCACAATACACGGTTGTAACGCAGTTGTCGCTTTATTTATAACACGGCACAATTTATAACATGAAGCGTCTATATCTGGACTCCAAACTGAACTGAACTCCGCGGCGTTCCTGAGTCCATTTAATACCTGCTGCCTGGCCGAGAACATTCTCGAACCTCCCCTGGTTCTGGGAACTCGTCGTGTTGTCTCCAGAGAACGGGAAGATTCCAGCCAATTCGATACGATGCACAATTCCTCGAAATGACTCCCTTAGCCCTCCACAGGTCGTTGATCCTGCGACGCCGGCAGCCCATTTGACGGGCGCAGGTGCCAGCTCGCAACACTATATTTTCTGGAAAGTGGGTTTTCCAGAATTGCGAGACGTAGGCGCGTAGGGTATCATTTTCACTGAATTTTGGACGATTCATTCAGGGAATTTTAGGATTTATTTGTGAGATTTTCAACAAAATGCGTGCTATTTGCACGCCAAATGAGTTAGAATCATTCCGAGAGCCATGTCTACGTGGCAATGTGAAGTCAGTAAACAAATTAAAAACTGAAAAGGGGGGGGATTCCACTGAAAACCGTGGTAAAAATCTCTAATTGACGCTGATAACCTACACATGAGTTGGGCGCCCTTGAGAATATTATCACATCGGTAATTAGCCTACCGTCGAGAGGTTTTCGTGGTAAATTAATATCCGACCAACCAACAAAGTTTGTCCTCATCCAACAAGTCGTGCAAACAGTCGTAAATCAGTCCCATTTATTAGCAACGGGCTTCATGAGATTAGAGGGCGCTCGGGAGTGGTGGTCCGAAGTAAAATAATTTCTCGCTGGTATGTCACGGTGCAACCATCTCGAAAGATGTATCCTTATAAAGAGAAGTAATTCAGTCAAATAGAGCAGATCCTTTTTTTAAAGTTTGTGTTGCAGTTTGATGCGGAAGAAAGTGTCGGAGAAACAACATTCATGCGGTGAGATTCTTCTTGATTATGATGGTAACCGAAGAAGAGTTGATAAGTCAGCTTGGCTCTTGGTAAATAATTGATCAAAATAACTTACACTATTCAGTATTTTCAACCAACGTGGAATTCTTCAGAACATTCAAGGCGTGGTGTAGGTAACAACTATTCATGACGGAATAAAACCTTCAATAATATGTAATCGTTGAGAAGCTGTGCTGTCATTTGACAGCAATGAATTCCACTCTCTTAATAAATAATGAATTCTACGAATTCCAGAAAACTATTAACACGTTCGCTGCGGAATTGTTGAGCTCGTTTGAGCAGCTGTGCGGGAGTCATCTGAAATAGGAACGCGCCAGGTGCGTGCGCCGCATGTGGAATGAAATTCGATGTGAGCTCCTAACCCAGTGCGGCTATGACATGAGATATTTACCTTGTAGTAAACTACTTGCACCGAAATATTACGTGTACTAAAGCGAAGCACTGAAGGAAATCTTGAGGTGGGAACACTGAAAACGATGCAAAATGGCAAGAAAACTCCAAACCAGTCCCCTATTTCGGACTTATTTTTTTGCATCTTAGCAGCACCTTAGCTGACTCCGACGTTTACAGTACCTTCAGAAGGTTCAAAGCTGGCGTGGGAAGTAGAAATATATTCCATTTCACTTTCTGGTATACTGGAGGAGCGATCTGAAGTGAAGGCTGCCTTCACGCGCCAGGCGCGTGCGACGTACAGATTGGAACATAGCTCACGCGCTGAGCGCGTGACCCGCAGCGGACGTGTTAAAAGGTATCTCATTTTCTTCAACGGTGTATAATAAAAATGTGTTTTTTGAAAAAATGTATTTTTGATTTTCATGTAGTGTAGCACAGAGTAGGTATTTCCAGAATCTAAGCGGTCTAGCGTTATAATTATAACTAATGTCAAAACAAAACATTTCCGTCAGCCTCCAATTTGAAATAGAAAACCATTCCAATTTGGTGTGAAAATGCTTTTATAATCTCATGAGGCAAGTAAATGTCGAAAAGATCACAAAACATGTTAAAAAAAAAAAAAAAAAAAAAAAAAAAAAAAAAAAAAAAAAAAAAAAAAAAGTTAAAAAAAAAACATGTTTAAAAAAAAAAAAAAAAAAAAAAAAAAAAAAAAAAAAACATGTTACAGTCTTATCTTCTTGCGAAAAAAATGTCTGGTAAATTTATCAACGGATTTTTTTTCATAAGCTAGACTTTGGACTGTTGTTGGGCGGAAATAAAGCTGATAACTTGTTCATGTAAATTCAAGTATTCTTGAATCTCACCATGTCTGTCTGTCTGTTCAATCTGAGGTTCTGTTCTCTTAAATTTGTTGGTTTTCTTCATCTAGAGGCTGTTTTTAATCCCGAATCAATTGAAATCTGCCCCAAATTGGGAAGTCTATATGGTTCTTGAGATGCATGGGGCTTTCAGCATGCATATTAGTCAATTGGCTCCACTGTACACCAGTCGGTTGACCTCCTAGCTGTCTTTTTCTACAGTATGATACAGGCATGCTTCATGTTGATTATTACTGACTTGATTTCACAGCTCTAACGAAATCATTCGAGGCAATGGATTTTACGATGACTCAAAATCCAGGGACCACAGCCGACTGCTTGGCTCGGAACCACGTCGAAACCTCAGCCCCAAAAGGAGGTAAACCAGAAAATCGTGCCAACATTTCTGTCGTAATTTGAAACGTCTAATCTTGGATATTGTTTAAGCGGAAAACGGAAAAGGTTCATCACACCAGAAGGGAAATGCGCTCTTCGTAAACGAAACAGAATTGACAGGCCGTACCTCTACCACATGTCAGACGTGATGTCGTCTCTGCTCGAGTGCCGTTGGAGGTACATCATGCTTTGGTACACGGCCGTCAATATTTTATCGTGGTACCTGTTCGGCGTACTGTGGTACCTAATCGCCTACGCTCACGACGACCTAGTCACATCACCTCGGTACAACGCCACCAGGTTTGTTCTCTTCTAGTTTTCCAAGATTTGCCGGAACGTTTTTTCCCAGAAAAGAGCAAGAGTTAACGCATAAGACTGAGACGATAACCCTTGGCCTCCCTTTAACCGTTTTACATGACAAGTACAATATGATTGAATTTACGCTACAACTTGTGTAACGGTTAAAATGCAGTTCCTCTTTTCGCCGAAACCGTCCTTTTCCTTCCGGAACGGTCACTTTTCTTGCTATAACGGTTACCCTTTTCGCTAGGGGTGTCAATTTGAGGTCCTGTTTGCTGAAACAGGAACCTCCCTTGGAGAGCAGGCAGTTTCTATGGTCAAGGCTCACTCATATACAAGTACTCGTCACTCGTATTCAAATTAAGTACATAGGTTGAAACTGCTAAAACTCATTTGTCAAAACAGTCAGTCAGTTCAGTCAAAGCGGTCAAAATGGTCAGTCTTTTTGCTAAAACGGTCACTTTTTTCCAAAACTTGTCCTCTTTTTGCCTGGGCGGTCATTCTTTTTGCCAAAAGAGTTATTCTTTTCGCCAAAATGGTCACTCTTCTTGCCAAAACGGTCATTTTTTCAGAAACGGTCCCTCTTTTTGTCAGGGCGGTCATCTGCCCTCGGGGGTCGCTCATAAACTATGATATAGACTGAAAACTAAAATATACGTGAATTAGAATTACAACTTAGAATACTTACTTGTTTACAGAATAATACTGACCTATTGGCAAATAGGTAATGACAATTAAAGAGAATAATCTTTGAATAAGTGATACATTTTTCAATGGTCTCAAGCACCTTCTGTTCTCTCTGGGCCTCATTTAATTGTAATCAGCGGCTCTCAAAACAAAATTTTCGCATAAAAAGCAGTCACAAGCACATCGAAAATTCGCGGAATGGGCCAGTTTTGTTCTGAGGTGCATGGAATGCTGTTTCAAGTAGAAAATGGCGTCTGGAAGCTTGAAATCCTTTTAAACAATAATTGAGAAATGAATAGGCACTTTACATATAAGATTAATGATCAAAGCAAAGAAAACTAAGAAGTAATTAACTAGTATTGTAAGCCTCTCTCGAATTAAAATGTGTTTGAATTTACTATAATTTAATTCGGGTTTCTTCGGAGAATTTGGAAGGGACCTAGCGAGAGGATACGGGATGTAAGTCCAAGACTTACGACTGAGCAACTAGGGATACCAAGGATGAGCATAAAATACATTTATACAAAATGAATTATAATTGAAAACAAGGACACGTTGCAAAGGAGAATATGCCTCAACCTTGGCTAGAATTGATACAAGACAAAGTAATTCGACAAAGTAAATTATACAACATGTGGAGCATAAATACAATTAATACATGATACATGAAATTATGATATACATGGAATACAATTTAATGAGCAAGCGCAAAACGGCATCGACGTCGAAGGAAAACAGGAGGGGGCAAGCTGTCCCGAAGGTACACAGCGAGGCTTAATTAGCTTGAGTCCTTTATCTCATGGGGAACACAATATTACAGCTTCGGTCGACTTCAGCACGGTTCAGCAGAGTTCACTTCAGAGCGAGCACAGGACAAAGCCAGGATGGACTGAGTGTGATGCACTTGCACGACAGGATTACAAAAATATATGACTCCAACATTTTGGGCCCCCCAGTCAGAGGGCTGGGCCTCTCTCCAAAATGCGACGTCTGGGCAGGAGCTGCGCGCACATCCTGGCGCATGCTCCCTCCCTTCTGGCCTTCTGGAGGCAGCAAGCCTGGGGGCTTACACTATGAAAGAATTTGCAGGATTTTTTGTTAAGTACTTCCGCATTAAAACTTGTAGCACATTGAAGGACATTTCAAATAAAGTTTAGCCTCGCCAGGGGAAGAAGAAGGGGTCTAGGATAGGGCTGCCATCCGTCCCGATTTATCGGAACATGTCCCGATTTTCGAGGTGTCCTGGACGTCCCGTCCCGATTTTTGAAGTGTCCCGATTTTGTCCCGATTGAAGCTAATGATGAGTTCATTGGCGTGACTCTCAACTATTTGGACTTTTGGCTCAATTCCTACATGGAGTTTAAATCATTTACGTGGATGGCTTTTAGAGATGGTTGCCACTGGGATGAAGTTCAAGCTAGCATTGAATATTTGTGCGCCAATAAGGTTAATATTGATACCTCGTTGTTCACGGAGTGGGCGGCAATGAAAAAGTATATGGCGGAACAAATCACTAATGAGGATTTTCGGAAATTGCAGTCCCCTAAGAAGTGGGCAAGTTTCTTCAATAAGAATAAACACAGCGATCAATCCTCAGCTAAAAAGAATAGCTGGATACGTGTTTGCCATCCCTTCACACAATGCTTTCGTTGAAAGAATTTTTTCTCTGATCCAGTGCTCAATGGACCAAAGAGAGAAACTGTCTTCATGTAAACCTCTCTCGAATTAAAATGTGTTTGAATTTACTATAATTTAATTCGGGTTTCTCCAGAGAATTTGGAAGGGACCTAGAGGATACGGGATGTAAGTCCAAGACTTACGACTGAGCAACTAGGGATACCAAGGATGAGCATAAAATACATTGATACAAAATGAATTATAATTGAAAACAAGGACACGTTGCAAAGGAGAATATGCCTCAACCTGGGCTAGAATTGATAGAAGACAAAGTAATTTGACAAAGTAAATTAGACAACATGTGGAGCATAAAATACAATTAATACAAGATACATGAAATTATGATATACATGGAATACAATTTAATGAGCAAGTGCAACGATACCGGCTGACAAAAACGGCAGGCTGTCCCGCAGGTACACAGCGAGGCTTATTAACTTGAGTCCTTTATCATCTCATGGCATGGGGAACACAATATTACAGCTTTGGTCGACTTCAGCACAGTAGCAGAGTTCACTTCAGAGCGAGCACAGGACAAAGCCAGGATGGACTGAGTGAGATGCACTTGCACAACAGGGTTACAAAAATATATGACTCCAACATGTTGGGCGCCTCGGCCCCAAGGGGCGCCTCGACAACGACCGCCTGGTTGGATGCCTTTGCAATGAGTGAAGCCCTGGAGCTCTCCAAATGCGACGTCCGGGCAGGAGCTGCGCGCGCATCCTGGCGCATGCTCCCTCCCTTCTGGCCTTCTGGAGGCAGCAAGCCTGGGGGCTTACATTCTCCCAGAAACTGTCTAGGCCCTGACTACCATCAAGACGAATCTTCACATCACATCAGAATTTTTCAACTATATCAAAGAATGTATTCCGTGCTTTCAAAAATATTTTATTTTGCATAAGTTTGGTATGGTCATCTTGTCCCGATTTCCGTCCCGATTTTTAGTTTAGACTGTCCCGATAAGTCCCGATTTCTAGCATAAGCTGTCCCGATTTACCTGGGAGAGATATGGCAGCCCTAGTCTAGGAGGAGCACTGAGTGAAACAATAGTTCAACCGAGGAAAGTACTGCCACCTTGGACGTGTTTGTGTGGATGACGGCAGCGGCCTCTACATGTGATTAGGCGAAGCTCGAGACTCCTAAATTGGTTTATTCGAAATATCAAAGTTTTGGAAGTGAGAAGGAAGGTTATTTTTGAACGAGTTGCTTTGAGCCGAACATTGAGCCCTATTTTCTCATAAATGAAAACGAATTGAATCTGGCTGAGATTTGTGAGAACCCAAATTGTGTCCTTTCAATTCAGTTGAGGCCCTAAACTTGTGTTTTCCTTCAAACCACACCAACGCGCAGCTGTTATTGTAACCCATGAAAATAAGAGACACGGCTTAGCTCGGTTCCACAGATTCGACAACCCGACAGAACAAACATCCCAGGAACTCGCTTCGGTTTAGGACCCCCACCCCTTAAGCCCCTACATCGTCTGTACGTGCTCGGAGTGTGTAAATCGCCGGAAAATACATTGCGACCGAAACCTCTGGCGTAGTCTTCGAACGTTCTAACATTCGAGGCAGCGCCCTGTTGTAACGGGGCGGCAAATTTCAAGCGCCCCGCCAAGAAACCTCGGCGGCGGGGGACGGAACGACCCCTCTCCCCTCCAAACGCCTAACTCCAGCTGGGCGGAAGGCGTGCCCTCTTTGGATTGGGTAGGCGATGGGCGGCGCAAGACACCCAGGGAGGCGTAGAAGGGGAAGGTGACGTGACGAGCGGACGGAGAGAACGAGCAATCCCCAGTCGTATCCGAACTCACGAGAAGGAAGGTAGAAATCTCTGTTTGCGAACGGAGTGAAGTGAACCGGGACATCGAAGTAAAGTGAACCGGGACATCGAAGTGACCCGGAACATCGAGGCGAAGGGAACCGGGACATCGAAGCGAAGTGAACCGGGACATTGAAGCGAAGTGAACCGGAACATCCAAGTGAACCGGGACATCGAAGTGAACCGGGACATCCAAGTGACCCGGAACATCGAAGTGAACCGGAACATCCAAGTGACCCGGAACATCGAAGTGAACCGGGACATCCAAGTGACCCGGAACATCGAAGTGAACCGGGACATCCAAGTGACCCGGGACATCGAAGTGAACCGGAACATCCAAGTGACCCGGAACATCGAAGTGAACCGGGACATCCAAGTGACCCGGAACATCGAAGTGAACCGGGACATCCACGTGACCCGGAACATCGAAGTGAACCGGGACATCCAAGTGAACCGGAACATCGAAGCGAAGTGAACCGGAACATCGAGGCGAAGTGAACCGGGACATCGAAGTGAAGTGAAAGTGACCTGAAGGAACGATCGTATCGTGGTTCCTTCAGGGTGAGAACTCGGGAATTGGGAGATCAGCCAATTCCTATCCCGTAACAGTGGACCCCTATTACGAACTGAAAATCCCCCGTCGGACCCGAGTGTTGATTCGTTCGCGCCCGACCGACGGCCAATAGTCTGGGTTTTCCACGCACCGCCAGTCGTCGGACCTCCGTTGGAAAGAGCCTCGCCTCCTCCGACCTGGACGGCGTTCCCCTGACCGAAGCCGAGCAGCGAAGAACACATCACCCTGTTGTCTCCATCCAAAGGCGTTGGTGCACGTAAGTGGCGAAATAATTCTGTCTCGTACCCTCGCAACGCGAAAGTCGACTCCTTAAATCTGGCCCAAGCCCTGACGTTTAGTCATTAGAAAGCTGATCGTAGAAATTGTAACTTGTAACCGTAGTATTGAGTATTTTGTCTGTTGTAGAAAAGCAGAGGGAGTTAGGGGAGAACATTAGCAAAACAACTGTATTTTTCCGTTATTCTAAATCAAACACTCCTGAGCCTTCAGCTACCACGTAAATTCATTGGCCTTCAGCCCTTCACAGTCTACCTACTCACTAATTGAATTAAGCCATAGTCAGTATCCTTCTCGGCCGAGACATTCCTTATTTCATATTTCGAACAATTGCGTTATTACAAACCAATATTGAACTCTTGCCTTTCACTTACGAAACCCCATTCCTCAGAGCTTAGTCAACTCAGGTGTACTTGGAGTCTATGACCGACCGTCTCCGACATTCCGAACGGTAAGTGAAAGTCTTTAGTCTCCCACTAATTTATTCGCCTAGGTCTATTTCTGGATCCCTAGCCCGTTAGGTGAAACGGCGGGTTACATCTTTTGGTGGCAGCGGTGGGATATTTCAGAAATCTCGATTTCTGTCGTATCCACAACAAGTGATCTTGACCAGGCGAATATTGGTGAGAAAAAGCTCTGAAGGAATTGGGTCGCGTTTTATAATCTCGAAATTTAAATTGTGCTAGTTATAGATTCTGAAATTTAAAACTGTAAGAAACAAACAAATCGGCCCGAGTGTGAGGAAGCGAGTGAGGAGTCAATTAACTTCAAATCCGTATCATTTTTCTTTCTTTCCATAAATCAAAATTTAACTACTGGCTCAGTATCTAGTAGCATCACTCTCGCCGTAGCCATCTGTGCCGGGACTGTTCCGACGAGCCTTCAGCTCCAATTGACATCCCGATTCCGGACCCGTCATAGCTCTTACCAACTGGGAAGTCCTTTCTCGATTCGTGGGGAAATTATCGGTCCTTGGTGCGCAAGAAAGTGATCTATCAGTTCCGTAATTCTTTTTATTTAGTTCTTTTGTGCATCAAGTGAGTTCGCGACCATGCAACGAAACAGCAGCCCATCAGTCGAGGGCGAAGCCATGATGAACGCCGTGACGGAAGCGATGAATAAACTGGGCGCCTTCTTCCGCGAGCCTGCGGCCTCCGGCATTCCGCGGTCGTTGTTTATGGAAGTCGACCCATGGAACCCTGATGAGCCGGGTGCTATCACGGCATCCGTGTTCTTCCAGGAAGTGGAGCAAGCAACCCAAGAGCTTGACGAGCACAAGAGACTGCGATTCCTTCGCACCCGCCTAAAAGGTGGAGCCAAGCGATTCCTCCAGGATGGTCTTGGCGAAACCCCGTACACGACCGTGAAGAAGGCCATACTGGCATGGTATGGCGAGGAAAGTCCCGAGAAGGCGACCATACGACTCTGGACAGCCCAGAGAGACCCCGACGAGTCCATCCGACGGTTTGCAGAACGACTTCTGACCACGGCACGATCGGCTGTCCGAACTGAACCCAACCTGAACGAGGCCCAACGTCGGGAGTGGACAAGACGAAAGGCACTCAGCGCTTTTGTCCGCGGGCAACCGAAAGAACTCCACCTCTACTTGCAGGGTAACCCTCCGGACACCTTGGAGGATGCAGTGGAGCGGGCTGAGGGATGGGAGGACGTAATGAGAGCGAAGCAGGACTACGATGCTCGATGGGACATAGCCGCTGTCAGCGGATCAAGACCTTCGGAGCCCAAGAAATGCTACTCCTTGCGGAGAACCAGGGCATTTTGCAGCAAACTGCCTGCAAAAACCCAGAAGCCCGCTCCGCTACCCGAACAAACCGGCCACGTTCGGCGATCACCAGCTGATACCGGTGCCGACGAAGTTACCACCGACCGTCCCGGTGCTGCCCTGTATGTACTGTGGTGATATGTCCCACTTTCCAGTGAGTTGCCCCCACGGACTCTACGCGGCCTTGTTCTGCAATTTCTGTGGATCCCGTGACCATCTGGAGGCGGATTGCCTGAAGAAGAAGAAGACCCTGCCCATCTCGAATCCGCGAATGCACCAGGTCAGAAACATCAGTACGACCCATGAAACCCAAGCCAGTCTCACAACAACTAACGAGGACGAACCAATCGTCGACGTCCGCGGAGACGAGCTGGTGACCTACCAGACCGCGGTGAATGGTGTCATGATGCCCATGATACTGATCACCGCCGGCTTGGGGAAGGAGTCCCGGCGAATGGTCGTGGATACTGGTGCTGCAGTGTCTGTCCTATCAAGACCTGTGCCTGGCATTGACATCCGCCCAACAGAAATGGAGCTATGGGGTGCCGACGGACAACCACTGCCCGTGATGGGGATCCAGGATGTACGTATCACCATCGGTCCGGTTACGATCACGCACGCGTTCTGTGTCTTCCAACGACCTGACTCCGGCTTGGATCTGATCGGACTGGACCTCCTGAGGAAGTTACCCCTTGGCATACGCCCGGATATCGGCGTAGTGGAGATGAAAGAACCCGCCACGGGGAAGATGATCTCCATTGGCGTGGTCGCCCCTGACCCGGACCTCCTCAGGCGCGCCCGTCAACTAAAGGACGACAGGAGGGCGCAAAAAGCCCAGGAAACCGCCCGAGCCACGAAACCCGACACCGACAACAATCGCCAGGGCGGGTCCACAGCCGCTCCAACATCTGCCGAAGCCCCCGAACCTAGCGTCGACAACAACCACCAAGGCCAATTGACCACCGAAACAGCACCACCCAGAAAGCAGCCGGTGGTACACCCTCCGATGTCCGAGGTAGCAGAATTCCCAACCGAGATCTGGGACAATCCCCCGTCAACCTCTGAATTGGAGTGCCAGGTGCATCAGCATCTGACTCATCTGGCGGGACCCGACTACCATTTGGTCAAGGACTGCCTGACGCAGAAGCTGCATCTCTTCGAGAAGCCCGGGAAGGAGGGTTGTTCCCTGCAGGTGGCTCACGAAATTGACACCGGAAGCGCGAGCCCCACGGCCAGAAAACCCTATCCAGTAGCGCATGCCCTGAGGGGCTTCGTGGAAGAACAAGTCTACTCCTTGCTGGCCGACGGTGTTATTGTGCCATCCAAAAGCCCCTGGAACGCTCCTGTAGTCATCGCCAAGAAGAAGACCCCTCCCGGTGAGCCACAGCAGTACCGATTCTGCATTGACTATCGGGAAATAAACGCCAAAACCAAGGGTAACAAGTACCCTATCCCTCGTTTGCAGGAAACCCTGGCCATGATGGGGCGTAGTAAGATCTTCACAACCCTGGACCTGACTATGGGATATCACCAGATACCCGTCAGTCCCGAATCGAGGGAAAAGACCGCGTTCACGGCATTAAATCGTCATTTCGAGTATGTGCGCATGCCCTTCGGGCTTAAAAATGCCCCGGCAACTTTCCAAGCCGCCATGAATGACGTACTCGACGGACTGCTGGGTGACGGTTGTCTAATATACCTCGACGACGTCATCATCTTCACTGAGGATCTGCAGTCGCATGTTAACATGTTGCGAGCCGTTCTGGAGAGATTTGAAGCGACTGGATTCCGCCTTAATCTCAAGAAGTGCTCGTTCCTGAAGTCTCGCGTCAACTTCCTAGGCCATGTTATCACGTCAGAAGGAATCGAGATGGAGTCGGAAAAGGTCAAAGCCATAGGAGAATACCCTCCGCCGACAAGCGTTCGTGAGCTCCGATCCTTCTTGGGACTGGCCGGTTTTTACCGCCGTTTCATCGAGCACTACTCGGCAATGAGCGCCCCTCTCACCAAACTCTTGAGGAAAAACCGGGAGTACAGCTGGGGTGAAGAGCAGCAGAGCGCGTTCGACCAACTCAAGCAAGCGCTCATGACCCAACCCGTGCTCGCCTATCCGGACTTTGACAAGCCATTCATCCTGTCCACGGACGCCTCAGGAACCGCTATGGGAGCAGTACTAGCCCAGGAACATCAAGGGCAGGAGCGACCGGTCGCTTACGCGAGTCGCGCCCTCAACGATGCTGAGACACGTTACTCCACCACCGAGCGTGAGCTCCTTGCTGTAGTCTGGGGCGTGACGCATTTCCAGCAATTCCTGCTCGGGAAGAAGTTCGTCCTGAGGACCGACCACGCAGCACTCACGGCAGCCATGAATCTACGCGATCCAACTTCGCGCATTGGACGATGGATCCTCCGGCTGACGGAGTACGAGTATGAAGCGCAGTACCGCCCCGGATCGCAGATGGCTCATGTTGACGGCCTGAGTCGTGTTCCCGTTGGCGCCATCACACTAAGCGTGCCGAAGGAACTTCTGATGGCGGCCCAATCCTTGGACACCTGGATCTCCACCCTGACGGCTGATCCAGGGAAGTATCAACTAAAGGAGGAGGAAGGAGTCTGGAAGAAGGAGGTCGATGTGGATGGCCAGCGGATCACGGTGCCACTGATCCCATCCACCATGCGGCGCTGGTTCCTGACCAATTGTCATCAACATCAGTGGGCCGGGCACCCTGGCATAGAAACAACTACCCGTGTCGCCAGGCGGTACGGGTACTGGAAGAAGATGGTACGTGACATCCGAGAGTTCGTCCAGAAATGCCAGGAGTGCCAGGAGAGGAACACTCCCCCAAATTTGACACCACCAATCCAGAAACCCGAGATACCGACCCGAATTGGTCAAATCGTCGGTATTGACTTTGTTGGGCCTCTACCTGGTCGAGGGGGTACCAAATACATCCTGACGGTAATCGATCAGTTCTCTAAGTACGCAGAGGCTTATGTCACCACAGATTGCACAGCAGTAACAACCGCTCGCGTATTGACCACGAAGTACCTACCAACCCATGGTGCACCCGAGAGGCTCGTCTCCGACCGAGGCGCCGCCTTCATCTCGGGGGTCGTCAAGGAGCTCTGCGATACCTGGGAGATACGCCACGTCCACACCTCCGCTTACCACCCACAGGCCAACGGGGTATGTGAGCGATTCCATCGCACTCTGGCAAACCTGGTAGCGAAACTGAAACGAAACACCCGGGACTGGGAAGCCGCCTTGCCTTTGGCACTAGCTGCCTACCGCAGCCTTCCCCACTGTAGTACAGGCTACTCGCCAAATTACCTGGTTTTCGGACGAGAGCTGAGAATGCCGCACCTAGCCGAAATCGGCATGAAACGGGAAGCAACATCGCCCTTAAAAGATCAACACCAGGAAATGGTGCGGGTCCGCTTGGAAGCCGAGCGACAGTTGAGGCGCGCTTGGCACACCCGCGAGCAGGCAATCAACAAGCGACGCCACCCTCGGGAGTTCCAGATAGGCCAACAAGTGTATGCCCAGCAGCTCGTCGCCCCACCAGGTACAGTGAAGAAGTTCTGGAGCCCCTGGAAGGGACCGCTCCGTGTGACCCGCAAATTGACCGATGTCAATTACGAGGTCCAGGATGTCCTGGGGAAGACCACGCGTTACCACCTCAGCAGGCTCAAGCCAGCGTTTCTCAACAGCGTGCCAGACGACGCCGTCACCCCCGACGTAGCGGAGGAGTCGCGCCCACCCGAGAGCCCTGCCCCTCCACCTAGCGAAGATAGTGGAGGGACGTGGTTGTCAGACCCTCTGGAATGGCCGGAACCAGTACGGACCGAAGAAGATCCTGAACCTGGGGCCCAGGGCCCTGGAAGATCCTCCAGCCGAATCCCGATTCCGATTAGGACGGCGTCCAGTCCATACGGGCTAAGACCAAGGCGCAAAACGATCGACTACGCGCAGCTCCACGCGGGAAAGATATCAACACCTCGAACGGGATGAAGCAATTGAAAAAAAAAAAAAAAAAAAAAAAAAAAAAAAAAAAAAAAAAAAAAAAAAAAAAAAAAAAAAAAAAAAAATAATTTTTCAAGTTTTGGGGTATACTCGTAATTTGTGAAGTAGAATAGGGAATGTCTTACCTGTAGAGTAAAATGCACGACACCAGTACTTGCCTTGTTTGATTAATGACCGTACCTCATGGGTCGGGACAGGACTGCCTTGCCACTTCCCCCTCTTTCCTTTGTTTTTCCCTTGGAATGGTAGCTGAAATCTAGGATTGTTGTTCAGCGTCTGGCTCTGTGCAGAGAGGGAGGTTGTCTGCATGATACATGAGCCATTGACTGACGTACAACGGGTGAGTCGGAGCGTGAGAGGAGACTAACAGAAAGGCCGGTTTGTCTGTTTCAGGGTATAGTCGGAAAATAGGAGATCAGCGAACGACACCAGAAGACTATGGCGCTACCTCGACCGCGGGTACCGTCGTCGGTGAGCAGCACGGACTTGGAACCCGGAAGTACGGAGTGGCTGGCCGTCACCTCCACGGTCATCATGGGGCTGGGCAAGCTGGTCGCGTCCTGCGACAGGATGCCAACACAGAGGCGGATTCTGCTGCGTTGCCTAGACGAGCTTGGGGAAAGCTTGAACGTTGGCGACTCGGGGGTGGACATGAGATCAAGATCGAGTGGTGGGTCGGTGGAGGTCGAGTCCCTGCGTTGCCGAGTGATCATGATGGAACAACGGCTGCAAGCCATGACCCACCTCAACGACTCATTCGGGTCAAGCACGCACCGCGCCACCCCTCGAGGATCGTCGACACCACGACCTGACAGCAACGTGGACGGATACCCCGCCCCTGCATTCACAGCGCCCGCCGCGGCCGAGCCGAGTATTGCCGACTCGTCGACTTCGTCCTCGGACTCCTCGTCATCTGAAGAAACCGCACGGGAATCAGACACCACCCCAGGGCAACCGCGTTCCGGCTCCTCCCGGGCCTCCACCCCTCGGCCGGTGAGGGTCGTCCTAGCGGATGGGAATGCTGGCGCTAGTTCACCCGTGGCCCCTGCCGACCCATCCAACGTACCACCTTGGAACATCCGCGCCAGCGTACCCCCGACGAATGGGAGCGTCCTGTGCTGCATATGCACGAAGCGACAACACCCGCCGACAACCTACCGCTGCGGTGGCTGCAAAGTGATGTGGAATCGGCTGGTGAGGAAGTGCCGGAACCTACAACCCACGGATCCCGCCTACCCGAAGCCCTGCTCCATCGCCGGACACGAGACGGACCGCCCACCAACCTGTGCCGCTTGCAGACGCTGGCGGTACGAGCAAGCGTGGATAGCAGCCAAACGACCTGACGCAATGCCCATCGCACCAGTCACCCCCACCGGAAGGAAAATTGCCGAGGTAGACCTCGGCCTCCGAAGATCGGAGGGGTGTAACGGGGCGGCAAATTTCAAGCGCCCCGCCAAGAAACCTCGGCGGCGGGGGACGGAACGACCCCTCTCCCCTCCAAACGCCTAACTCCAGCTGGGCGGAAGGCGTGCCCTCTTTGGATTGGGTAGGCGATGGGCGGCGCAAGACACCCAGGGAGGCGTAGAAGGGGAAGGTGACGTGACGAGCGGACGGAGAGAACGAGCAATCCCCAGTCGTATCCGAACTCACGAGAAGGAAGGTAGAAATCTCTGTTTGCGAACGGAGTGAAGTGAACCGGGACATCGAAGTAAAGTGAACCGGGACATCGAAGTGACCCGGAACATCGAGGCGAAGGGAACCGGGACATCGAAGCGAAGTGAACCGGGACATTGAAGCGAAGTGAACCGGAACATCCAAGTGAACCGGGACATCGAAGTGAACCGGGACATCCAAGTGACCCGGAACATCGAAGTGAACCGGAACATCCAAGTGACCCGGAACATCGAAGTGAACCGGGACATCCAAGTGACCCGGAACATCGAAGTGAACCGGGACATCCAAGTGACCCGGGACATCGAAGTGAACCGGAACATCCAAGTGACCCGGAACATCGAAGTGAACCGGGACATCCAAGTGACCCGGAACATCGAAGTGAACCGGGACATCCACGTGACCCGGAACATCGAAGTGAACCGGGACATCCAAGTGAACCGGAACATCGAAGCGAAGTGAACCGGAACATCGAGGCGAAGTGAACCGGGACATCGAAGTGAAGTGAAAGTGACCTGAAGGAACGATCGTATCGTGGTTCCTTCAGGGTGAGAACTCGGGAATTGGGAGATCAGCCAATTCCTATCCCGTAACAGTGGACCCCTATTACGAACTGAAAATCCCCCGTCGGACCCGAGTGTTGATTCGTTCGCGCCCGACCGACGGCCAATAGTCTGGGTTTTCCACGCACCGCCAGTCGTCGGACCTCCGTTGGAAAGAGCCTCGCCTCCTCCGACCTGGACGGCGTTCCCCTGACCGAAGCCGAGCAGCGAAGAACACATCACCCTGTTGTCTCCATCCAAAGGCGTTGGTGCACGTAAGTGGCGAAATAATTCTGTCTCGTACCCTCGCAACGCGAAAGTCGACTCCTTAAATCTGGCCCAAGCCCTGACGTTTAGTCATTAGAAAGCTGATCGTAGAAATTGTAACTTGTAACCGTAGTATTGAGTATTTTGTCTGTTGTAGAAAAGCAGAGGGAGTTAGGGGAGAACATTAGCAAAACAACTGTATTTTTCCGTTATTCTAAATCAAACACTCCTGAGCCTTCAGCTACCACGTAAATTCATTGGCCTTCAGCCCTTCACAGTCTACCTACTCACTAATTGAATTAAGCCATAGTCAGTATCCTTCTCGGCCGAGACATTCCTTATTTCATATTTCGAACAATTGCGTTATTACAAACCAATATTGAACTCTTGCCTTTCACTTACGAAACCCCATTCCTCAGAGCTTAGTCAACTCAGGTGTACTTGGAGTCTATGACCGACCGTCTCCGACATTCCGAACGGTAAGTGAAAGTCTTTAGTCTCCCACTAATTTATTCGCCTAGGTCTATTTCTGGATCCCTAGCCCGTTAGGTGAAACGGCGGGTTACACTGTTATGATCAATGCGCACGATTTTCTTTCACTTTCCAGGGAGCCGTGCGTTTCAGAAGTTCACGACATGATAAACGCTTTCATGTTTTCCGTCGAAACTCAATACACGACTGGTTACGGATCACGCAGTCCGACTACGCAATGTCCCGAAGCGGTTTTCATGCTTTGCGCCCAAAATATCATCGGCATGCTGCTCCAGAGCTGTTCGTTGGGGATCATCTTTGCCAAATTGGCAAAACCCAAAAGGAGGACGCAAGCGATCAAGTTTAGGCAAGTCCTGTGCTTACATGCCGCAATTATATTAATTTTTGACTTATTACCCACTCCACAAATGAAGAACTCATGTTTTCCCAATAGCTGCAAGCGCTGGCCGGGTATGGGTGAAAATGGGTTTTGGACTATAGTCCCAGCCAAGGCTTGCGAAGTAAAATGGGGTGCTGAAATCTGTCAATTTTTGGTTTTGCAATGATGTCCATTACATACATCAGAGGTGTGGATGATGGGATTTTCAAAAAAGCTACTTGCTGAATGGTGATGTCACAACCCTGGTGAATAGTGAAATGGTGGCTGACAAAAAATAAGAATTACAACAGCAGTCATTGCCTCTCTAGGGGCAGCACTCTAACTGGACAATTGTAAACAAATGAAAATTTACTACCCTTGGTTTTGTTATTGTTGTAATCAAACCATTGTTAGTAAGAAGCAAGAAGATGTCACTCCAGATAAAATACTGACCAAAGTGCAGCTTTTTGAAACCAATTATAGAGATAACTCAGATCTCACAGGGGTTGTCTCAACTGGGGCAGCAAGAAAACTGCTGAATGCTGACGTCACAGGATTTTAATTAATTAAATTTTTTCAAGTTAACAATTTAATTTTGAGTGAAAGTGATATAGGTGTAGGGCTCCAGAGCCAGAGACACTGAATCCAATGAGATGGATCCCAGGAAGGTTTTGGCGCCCACCAGAAGAGGTTATGGGTCAAAATGGCTACCTTACTCACCTATTTTAGAAGTGGGTTTTTCAAGATTTACCTACCTAAGGGTACCTAGGGGTGTGGTCTTCATGCTCCTGGTCCAAGAAATGACCAACCCTGTAAGAATTTGCTGCTTTTTTAAATTTTAATTCTTGTAAATTAAATATCTAGGGTCGAGCCGGTATTTGGGTTTTGTCCTTGTTTCCCCTGAATCGTCACCCATTGTATTTTTGAATTTTTGGTGTGGTTATTCATGCTCGACTTGTTGTTACAAAAATATATATTAAACCATCAAAAACGTGACACGACGATTCTCTACTACAATTTCCAATCAGCATTTTGAAACCTCAAACGGTCTTAATCATTTTTGCAGTCACGCTGATGTACTGCAAATTGGCAATCTGTGCCAGTCATTTCCATTTGAATTGACTTGGGTGATGCCCAGATGGATGTTGTTCATGTATCTGCTAGGGATGCAGTGCTAAGCAAAGGGTGTTCTTTGGTCAGCTGCAAGCTGAATTTTTGTGATAACTATTTTACACCTTACTGTCTTCTTCAACTTATCATAAGTATGATATCTTTTAATTTAGTAGAAAATGATACCCACGTGTTTAGTTAGCCCCAAAAAGCCTGAAAATAAAGGTTAAATTTTTCTTCTCACACTTAGGAGATCAAACCTTCCTGAAGGCCTTTCTACTGTAATTTATTTTACAGTGACAAGGCAGTGATCAGCATGAGAGACGGTTACCTCTGCTTAATGTTCCGAATCGCTGACATGAGGAAATCCCACGTGATCAGCTGTGAGGTGAAAGGTTGGGTCCTCAGGAGTCGAATGACAGCCGAAGGGGAAATCCTGGCTCAGTACCGCCACCGCTTGAAGCTCAACATTGACGATGGAGGGTGAATTTATCTTTTGAAGACAGGCTCTATCAATGAGAACTTGTAGAGGTTCAAATGGTGAACTACCTTTACCAATTTACAGGAGCGACACATTTCTGGTCTGGCCAGTGACAGTTGTTCATCGCATGGACGAAAACAGTCCACTTTACGAGTTATCCGCCGAAGAATTGTATTCTTCCGATTTCGAGATTGTCGCCTCACTTACATGTACCATCGAATCAACTGGTTTGGAGGTGGAAATCCTTCGATCTTTTGTTCCGTCGGAAATCCACTGGGGTCACCGATTCAAGGACATCATTCAAAGGTAAATTATGTGACGTCTTTTTCCAGTAGCTTGGGTAGTAGTAGTGGGCGGGAGCGATTGGCGCGCCCCATGAATTCAAAGCTGTGGATGGTGGCTTGCACATCAAAGCTTTCTTGTGGGATTCACTACATGTCGAACAAGGTGACCTGCATTGCTGTCAAAGATTCAAAGAAAATTGCCATCATTACGCCCATTTTGTACAAATTACCATCAACTGCCTTTTCCTTTTCACAGAAGTGGTAATATTACCTGGTCAATGTCAGTCATAGGTTTTCTGTTTCTGGAGATGAAGGAACGGATAGGTTTGAAGGAAGGGTCCTGTGAGGTGGAATCAAGAACAGCATAGAATCAGTGTTGTACAAACAAAAACCATTTGCCAATTGGACATGTACACTGTCTGCAACACACTCAAGACCTGGGCATCAAAATAGTTGGATTTTCCAGATTATAACAATTCAATTCAGTTCTTTTGTAAAATACATATTTTTGAGGGCGGTGAATAGGTGTGTGGAGTGATTAAGATGAAAAAAAGCTTCTGTTGCTTGTCATAAACTGCAGCAAAACTTGCAGCTTTTCATGTTGGCTTGACTCATTTACTTGTACTTGATAGCCACTATAAAAAATGTCACCCTGCATCATCTCTGCTGTCTGCACCAACTGGAATCTTTTTCAGATCCAAAACTGGAAATCACATTGACTACAACATGTTTGACAAAACTACGACTGTGGACACTGCACTGTGCAGCGCCAAATCTCTGAACCATAGTTCACCAAAAATCACAGTCGGCATGGATGATGGCCTGTTTAAAGACAGACTGCTGAGCGTGTTGCGTCAGATGAATGAGGATTTGACAGAAGAAGAGCTAATCTCAGCGTGCAGCAGCTTTGGTTGATTTGTGTGTGGATGGATAATCAAGCAGAAGGCAAGAAAAATCCACAGACTGCTTGTTGTGTACGATAAGTAGGGCAATTGCACACATGGCAGGCACAAGAAAGCACATTTTGTCACAGTAATAATGTGAGTGAACCAGTGGAGGCACCACAGCCGCAGTCATTATGCTATCCCACAGGGGCTGCCATCTAACAACCCATGGTCTCATCATGTTGCCTGTCTTGTACCTGCAATGTGTGCATACCCTTCAAGGTAGAACTGCCTGTTGCAGGTAGAATAAAACAAGTTTTATGATAGAATAAATGAAATTTATTTCAACAGAATAACCATAAACAATTTGCGAATTTAAAGCCTAAAAATTTAAATAATACAATTTTTAATTTAAACACAAAGCTTTTTTCTCGCCTGATCGTTCAAATATATGCGAAAAATGATTGAAGTATTCGTTCTTCCGTAATTTCAAGTTTTTAAATAATAACACTGAGTTTTATTTTCAGTTTTATATACACGAAAATCGCTACAGGCCCTACGAAGGAGGGGAAAATGCCAAATACTCGTATAATACAATGAAATTAAATTCAATCTAGGGAAGGAAGGTAGTCGGCGTTTAGCATAAAATGCGTATCTAACCCCATTTACCTCATCCTCGACTCAGTCTTATATAATTTTTATTCTTCTTAACACGATTTCTCATTCTAAAAAGTCAAACGCTGTTGGAACCACAATTTCATGACTCGAATTTGTCTTCCATTTTTCTTCCAATCTTCGCAAGACAAAAAAATTAAGAAAAAAGTCTAAAAAAAGAAAAAGAAAAAAAGCGTGAGAACGGTAACACAATTTGGCGACTCAATCAACGAAGTTTAAGTTTTCACATTTGACATTCAACCTACAACAGCATTTGGCAAAAATAAGATTACATTCCCTCTACAATACGAAACGACAAAAATAGTTTTTTTTTTTGCGGAACAATTGCTACCGTGAGCAAAATAATGATATTTTGCTAAATAACGACTTTTTTGATTAGGGATGTTCATTTTGCGAAATTCATACATTTAAAACGTTTAGTATGGTTAGAGCGGCTCCGAAGTAAATCGTTACAACCAGCGATAGCTATTGAAATGTGACGGGGATGAAATTGATTCATTTCGAATTTATTAACTAGAAAATCGTTCTCCGGGTAAAAGACTAGTTATAAATTTCATCTTAAGGATGGGTCTAAAATGTAACGTGCAATTTTATTTCGTCTATAAAAACTGCCAAAAATGTCCGTATTTTACCTAATTATATTCTCAAGCTAAGATATTTCTTCTTGATTCAATATAAAAGACAAATATATTCTTAGCACTCTTCAAAACGTGATAAGCTCATTCATAATCACTCTCTCAACGACAGATCCTCCACTAAAACGGGTACAAACATACGGAAGGTACATAAAAGAAGGAAAATGTGGTAGGACGACTATTTTTAACCCTTGGACAAGAACTGTGAGGTCAATGGCGTTGTCTGATTTGTGAGTAGATGAGTCACAGTTCTCCAGTTGCTGACCAGCAGTGAACTGGAGTGTGGTCTCAGAGGGTGGAAATATTGAAGGATGTGATATTGGTTGGGTGATGGGGTGAGGAGCTACCCTGAATTTGATAGGAAAAGGGTCTGGAGCACCCAAATTATCATCGAAGGAGGCCCTTTTCCAAGATGGTTTAACTCTTTCACTCTACCACAAAAAGGGAATCACAGTGAGGCGCTTAGGTGTTTGAAATGTATGTAAGGAACCAGAAACCAGGGGAGGAGGCACCAGAATGCGCATTGAAGGGAGGAATCCCTGGCTAGCCAACACCTGTGAGAGGAAAGGGAGAGGATGAGGAAGAGGGGGGGGGAGCAGTGCCACAAACGAAGGCCATGAAGTTGAGCCAGGAGCCTAACAGGACACAGGTTATAACACCGCTGAGTTCCAGCTGACCCACCCAGCCTTAGGAATCCGCAAACTGAGTCACACAAGGTACTATCCAGGTGATTTGGGCTGCTCCAACCATGATATTTCCTGGATCCACTCCATGTAGCAGCCCGACTGCCAACAAAGGTCATGGGTCAATAACTACCAACCTTTGCATGATGTGCCTGCTCAAGGCTTGGCTGTGGAGCGACTATCTGGCAACACCCACTACAGCTGCTCCTTCTCTACAGCCCGTCCTGATGCTCCTAACACTCCTGCCAGAATGTTGACCATGGCATTTTGGCGCCTGACACATCAACTATGGATGCAGGGGCAGATCTGTACTACATAAGCCAGGGTTTTAGTTTGACCACTAAAGGCCCTGCAGAGTTTTCCATGATCTAACGTACAACCTCTACAACACCTAATCCATGAGGGAAGCGCACCTACTCGCCTCCCATTTCCACCAGAATACCCTCTGCTGCAGCATAAACCCAGGCTATAGAACAAGGGACAGCTGCAGACTGTCACACATGTTGTTGCAGATAGACCCCTCTTAAGCCAGAATTTACTTTAAAATCCCTCCTAAAGCAAAGAAAAAGGCTAAAGACGTTTGGGAGGGTGGAAGTGTCAACTGCTCGACACTTAACATTGCTCAGCTACGCACACAAAATTTGTACTTGAAAACAAAGAAATTATTTAACAGGTCTGAGCAATGAGTTGTCTTTTATCAATCATTGGGATGTATGGATCCAGTCAAGAGCAAAAACAAAATACCACTTTCCATCATCTCCAAGCACTCTCTGCCAAAATCCTTCCCATAGTCAAAACTCAAGCCAATCTTGCCCATTAGAAAAGTGTCCATAAAGGATTTGTGACATTCAGATCCAAAAAACCACTGCTTTCCATCAGCCATGCAACTTGACTGGTCAGTTGATGAAGGTTGCAATCATGCTACTGAATATTATAGACCACAACCTGAACAAGAACAACAGAAGTCCATCGTATTCTCAAACTCTCGTCATTGCCAATTTCAAGCACGAATTAACCCATGCTTCCTCAGCAAGAATCCTGAAGGCAAACAAGGCTTTGTCAAGAAATCTGTAACCAGTGCAGTTATCTTCTTTTTACCAAAAATAAGCTTGCATTATAGGCATTCACATCTCACGCTAGAAATATTTAGCATTGCCTCTTACAGTACAAAGTCCAAGAGTTAATCATGGAGGGACAATCTAAAAAACATTGTCAATACATTTTACTGATTCTAGATTGATTTGTTAGGATCGTTTTTCTCGTTTCAATTTAATATATTATATAGGCAATTCATTTTTTTTTTTAAATAACGTATTTTTTTGTAATTCAAAAGGAAGAACTAATGATGATCGAACTTGGAAATATGACTAATTGAAGGGCTGGGGGATGCAACTCGAGAGCCAGCTTGTTCTGGTGACTGGGGTGCTGTGGAATAGCCCTCTATGCTCCCGTGACCGTTTCCTGCAAGGGAAAAAAACATCAAAATTTAAAATCTGTGCAAATAATCAATTTTTCATTAGCTAATAATGGCATGGCTTTGGCAGATTTGTACAAATAACAGTAAAAATCACAATAATAATTTGCATCTAAATTTGGTCGTCAGTATAGCAAAGTGATGGGATCACTTTCAGATGTAAAAGGTGTTTCAAATCCAAGAAGAGTCTACATTGAAGACCCAGAGGGTGCTTGACTTATCAAGCTTATCAAAATCCAAACTACGACAAAGCCTGTAAGCGCCTCCTTATCAGCATTTATACATACCAGCAATCGCTACTTTTGGTTGATATACTCAATCCCCAATCAACACTCATCACCTAACCTTAACATTTAATTATGGGGTTCTCAATTGTCCTGCATCAGTTTGAGCAGTGTGTATGCTATGTTTTCACATTGCTGTTCTCTACAATGGGTTCAAACATGGTTATTTTCATTTCAGCTTGTTATATTAAGGAAAACTAATCTTATGTTTAATTTAGCAACTGTGAGGCACCAAATTGATGGAAATTCTTCATTTTTACAAGCACTAATGAGCACCTAGATTCGCAATAGTGGCTCATATTCACCTTTTTAATGTATATTTGAAGAATGAATTATTCATCTGAAAGCCACTACCAAGAAAGATAAATATGTATCAGCACATCCAGCCATCTTATTAGGACCTAGAAGTCAGCCCAGGCTCAAAAACGCTACATACACAAATGTGAAAACAAATACACATCTCCTATGTAACATTTCTTCACAAAGAATGTTGTGCTCTTGCTAAAACCAAACAAAAAGACACTGAGTGGTGGCCTATCATAAAAAGGGGAAAGTATATACACCAAAATTGGATCAATCATGACAATTAGAGTTCAACTGATAGAAGACAAAGAACCAAACTGATAATACTTCTGTTTCTATCCAGTTTTTGAAAGTGTGGACAACACTCCTGGAAACTAGTGAGGAATTGATTTTTGAGGTTGAAAATAAACTTTTTACGTTTAATTTTTGCACAATGTCATCATAATATTGATATTTTTTGTTTCACCACACTTCTCACAGAAGGACGCCTTGCAGCTCACTGAATGCAGCAGATACTTATGTTTATCAGGTTGGAAGCTCATTTCATTGATGTGAATGAACATTAAAACTGCAAATCTAGGTTGAATTAAATTGAATTTTTGTTGTATCAACTTATGTAATTATATTTTATTTTTATGTAATTATTCAAAAAGAGATTCAAATGTTTTCATTTCAATTCTTTGTTGAACACAAGCAGCAGAATTGATATCTGTTTTTGAGCCACTGCCGTTGAATGAACAAACTCCGTGTGGCACCAGCATTAGCAAGGTGCAGCACATGCAATCAAACTAAGGCCTTCTAACTCACGGTACAAATTAAAATCAAAAACGTGATGTAGGCACAAAGTCTGGCAAGCGTACAATCCTCAATGAAAGTCTTCTGAAAGAATAAAACTGAAAAGTTACTTTGGAAAACTACGTTCAACTACAGACGCAAAACAGCTTGCTCTTCAGCGTGTGAAGTAGATAACGAAAAAAGAACGTGTTTACGTAACAAAAACGTGAGGAGCAGGATGAACGATGCAGGAGGCACAGCGAGTTTGAACTAGTTTTGTGAAAGTTGTTGGTAAGTATGATTGTGAACTAAACAGGGAGTTTTATTGTTGCAAAGTAAAGTCGCCAATACAATTTCGGAAGTTCAGAGCATGTTGGTTGAAAACAGTTTCAACGCTATATAAAATATTCATTTGTTTTTTACTCATCCAGACAACATTGGTGCTAATATGACGCCTATTGTATCATTATTCACTTCATCGGGGTCTTCACAGTTTGGATGTTAGCAACTAGTGAGTGTATCAACAGAATAAGTTTTATTTTGAGTAGTGCTGTGCGGATACTAACTTTTGTATGGCTGTTTTGAGCCCCATTGCAGACCAGAAGGGTGCATTTGTGTTTTTCCTGCACTCCCAGCACCTAAGCTATGACTAGTCCTTTCTGATAACAGTATTTCATCAGTATCCCTCCCTCTCTGGGAGGAATGGGAATGGTTCCAAGCCATTCCTAGCTTCCACTGGGGTTCACCAGGGTTCTCACCTCAGGCCCCTATTGTTCCTGTGTCTTCAAAAAAGCCTGTTGTGTATTGTCTGACGCCTCCTTCTTCATGTTTGCCAATGACTTGGAAGTTATTCAGCGTGATCTCCACACCATCTGATTGCTCAACTCTCCAGGCTACTCTGGACGCCCTTCACTCCTGGACTGAAGCAAATGGCCTCTTCTTGAACGCCAAGAAGTGCCTTGTCTTGTCGTTCTCCCAGGACAATTGCCCAATCACCCACAGCTGCCATGAGGCTTCACCTTGGCGCCCTTCCCACTCCCAATTGGTCCTTCTCCAACCACATTGACGCCATAGTGGGTAGACCCATGCAGGCCCCCAGCTTTCCAAGGACTCCATCGTTGCTCTCGACAAATATCCTGTTCTTCCACACCTTGAGTACATGTCAGTGGTGTGGTCGCCCTTCCATGAGTTGAGCGGGTCCAGTATCACTTTCTTCGGTATATTGCATTCTAGGAAGGGATCTTCTGGGACAAGATGAGCTTCCTCAACTTGTTGTCCATCTGCCGCCTGAATCACTAGGTCAATTGATGGTTTGTTGCAGGGCGAGTCAATTCGCCTTCCCCACTGGAGGGTCCCTGCCAGGCTGCCTGTCTGACCAGCTCTTTGCAGTGCCTTTCTGCACAACTAATTACCAACTTGCAGGCCTCCACGAGCGATCAACATTGTGTTGGTGAGTGTTACGGCGATGGAGTTCTTCCATGCTTAGTGTTTGTCCATATATTCCTCAAAAAAAGCGCCATGTAGCAAAATGGAGTTCAAAACATGTAACTTGTACTCTGTTGTTGTTTCCATCATTCAAAGAAGCATTTTGAGGTGGAGATAAGAATAACGGTGTTTGCTAGTACCAACCCCCTAATCCTGAGTATTGAACTGTCAGTGCAGTTGGTGAAGAAGCAATGAAGATTAGAGACAACTTAGTCTTTATGAGTGTCTCTAGTATCATCTGGAGTGTTTTCATCCAATGACAACAGTTCTACCAACTTGGAAAACTGAGCCAAGTTTACTTGATAAAAATGACTGTGGTTTAGCAGATCCAAACCGTTAAATTGTGTTCAAGCAAACACTTCCACTTCAGCTAAAACAAAAATCAAGCGTACAAAACCATCAAATCAACAACGCTGCCTTCCTGCATCGCCGTGCCAAGCTCCCTGAAGTTTGGGTCTACTTACAAGACTTAGAGGAAAACACTCGGGATTTCTCTTCGAGAATTAAGTGTCAGAATAAGGTACAAGATGAAGAAGATGATGAAGGAGAGTTACCATAATTGACTACAGGGGTAGTGGACGACGCTAGGTGCCTACACAACGCTTCCAATTCTTCCCTATGCCGCCTCTGAAGGGCTTCTAATTCCAACTTTTGCCTGTAGAAACAAACACAAAAAAGAAATGATTAAATTCAGTTAAAATAAAATTTTGGATTTGAGACAAATTCTAAAATGCTGCAAATTCTTCAACAAAGGTTGATTAGTCCATGAGCAAGATTATGGGGAAAACAGTGAGTTTAGAGTGTCTGATGAATAGAGACTGATGAATTTGTGGTGGGTTTACCTTTGTAGAAGCGTACGTAATTCTTCGTTCCGGGAATCACAATCGACAAGAGGGTCTTCTTCATTTTCCTGAAAAAGATTGATTGTGAACATTCAACATTACTGGTAGAAATGACGAATTGATTGGCGAAAAAGAAAAAAATACGTTATTAATGCTCTAGAATATTGCATCTTGGTGTGGGTTGAATGACAAATTGAAATAAAAAAATGTCAACAGTTGAACGGAGGAAAAATATATTTACAAAATTAGCGAAAACTGAAGAAAAAAATTGAATAAATAAATAATTTTGTCGATATTTGTACTACGATTCAAACCTAGCCGTCGAATTAGGTACAGAAGGATGGCACTACAATGCGGAGCGAGGATTGGGTCAGAACAACAAAAGCTTACCTGGTGAAATATCTTGTTGGTTGAAGGGATTAGACCTTAGGTGAGTCGCTAAAAATTTAACATACTCAGGGTTTTATAAAGGCTATTGGCGAGCGAGAAAGAACATTCAACACAGGGAATAGATGAGATGTGGCTATTGAAGGTGAGGATCCTAAAATTGTCCACGATTCTCTTTTAAATGTTCTTAAATGGTATATTTATTCAATTTTTGAGGACATTTTGAACATATAGGCCATCACCATGGAAAAAAGGAAGGGATGAAACTGTTTTTATTTCATGAAGCCATCGCATTCCAATTGCCTGGATCAAATGCAAAACAGCAGTGCTATCATCTTAGCCCCCACTCAACTACCTCCACTAATAAGGGAATGGCTACCAGAAGATGGTGGGGGGTTTAGCAGAGGGTTGAGAAGTGGGAGAATACTTAGTCATTTTGGTTTATTATACCTTGAATTGTCGCCAAAATGACAGTTGACAGTGGCCCAATTTTGTGAGAGGTATGTAGAAAATGGTGAGGGGGACTGGGTTTTTTGGGAAACTAGGCATGTGGGTATCATTTTCCACTAAATTTTAAAATGTGATGCTGATGAGTTGAAGACATGCACATCATTCTGTACTGATTACAATGAGTAGGTAGTACAAAAATTCAACTTGCAGGTGACCAGAAAACACCCCTTGCTTGGCGAGGCATCTGTTGGCAGGCAAGAACTACAGCCATCTAAAAGACACCCCAATAAATTCAAATGGTTGTCAATTTGCTGTACATCAGTAAATTATTAATGTCAATGGAGCAATGCTTTGAGCTCTTGATGATCCAAAAAGTGAGCTTCCTCGCTTGTAATCAATAACGTTTTTGAGCATCCCTACTTTTAAAATGTAAGTAACACATCAATAAATGGGATTTCACCAAAATTGGCTATCAAAGAGGGTTTTTTCGGTATTTTTCACTATTTACGCTGATCAATGACCAAGACTCAATGACTAGAGAAATTGCTAGATGAGCAACGCTGCCTTGTGTTGAACCAACAGGTTAGTATTTAGGTCCAGTGGCCCAACTCCATTGTCATGTTGACACTCCAATCCTGTACTTTCTACCTGACGTGGTGTACACGTTACTTGTCAGTTAGTAATTAAAATACTTTCAACAATTTCCTTGTCTAGTTCCAATTCCTTCCGCTGCCTCAGCAGGCGCCACTTGGATAGCCCGCTTTTAAGGGCCATATAGTCAGTGCTGTACTTAGAGGTAGGGTATAGGTTAAAAAGGGGTATAATATGCCATGATTGAGGGATTCCCAAACTGATTCAGAACCGTCTGTGGACAAACCTTGGTATATTACCATCTACTTTGAATGATTAACCAATTGATTTTGTACATGATTGGTTAGTAGGAGGGTCAGAAGGGCTATCGAGTAGGTCGAAGGGTTAGTCAGAAGTAAGACTAGGAAAGAGAGAAAGTTTACCTTGGCCTTTCCACCGAAGAACCAAGGAGTGTAGCGGCGAGCTCGGAAGGGAATCTCACCATATCCCAGCGTCCGCGTCTGTCGCAGAGGGCGCGGTGGTGCGGGCACTTTGAATCCACTAGCGCCGCCATCGGGCAAGTTACCTTCGCTCGGCCACCGCCAGAGACCGTCCTTATCGGCACAAGAGCCCCCAAGATTTCCCCGAGCTCCCACGTTATGTCGCCGTTCAAAGGGCGGGAAGCAAGGGGAAAGGTTCGGGGGGAGAGTTCACAATCACACAATATGTTCGTTCAAACGACATTACCTTTGGTGAGGTAGGAAGCCCTTAAGGGGGGGGGGGGGGGTTATTGGGATAGAAAGAGGTGATGCTACTTTTGCTGCAATTTTCAGGCGGTAGTAAACAAATATCAACATACAAAAATAAATTACAGGAATTTAACGGAAAAAAGTTCACTTTTTCATAGGATTTCTGTTGGAAGTAGCGTGAAGTCTTATGAAATATACAGGGTGTTAACCAATAAGGGTAGCAGCTTTCAAGGGTCAGATTCTGCAGCTTATCTGCAACAAAAAATTGTTCCTAGGACTTTTTTTAGAGGCTTTGTTTCCGAGTTATTCACAATTTTTTTGTTCATGTTTTCAACATGACATCATTAAAACGGCCATAACTACCTTAATTTAAATAATCAACTTAATTTACCACAGAATCCTAAATATGACTACACGGTTGGAAAGAGCGTCAAATTTTCCTTCCAATGGACTCCTTAATTTCCCCAATTAATATTAGCACTGGTATTCACAAATTTAGCCCAAAGTTGGAAAATTAACGAAAACACAAAATCTTCCCAATATTTAACCGGGTAAAAGGAACATTTTCCCCTGAAAAATTTCCGCGTTCTCACACCAACTTTCCAACGGTACATTTAACTTTATTTTTGTGACATCATTTTAGGGTAAAAATGATGTTTTATGTGAAAAAAATGAGACATTTTCACCAATTGTTTCAATCCTCTCTCTTCTCGTTGCGGGAAAAACCGACCCAGTTTCGCACAAACGGCGAAAAGCAGCTAAAATCATTGCAGAAACAATTGAACAATTAATATTATTTATTTTTTTAAGATGGGTCAGGCACAGGAATCACCAAACGTACACACGTTTAGATTTTACGGAAAGGATCATGAAAAACCGCAATTTTGGTGCAAGTGCGTCATTTTTTCCACTTAAAACGTCATTTTCACCCTCAAGTGATGTCACAAAAATACTGTCGAACATACTGTTGGAAAGCTGGTATTTTGGGAAGTTTTTCCATGAGAAAACGCTTAAATTGTGAATAACTCGAAAACGATGCCTCTAAAAAAATGTTCTAAGAACAATTTTTTGTTGCAAATGGGCGGTTAAATCTGCCTCTTTGAAGGTTGCTACCCTTATCAGTTAAAACCCTGTATATTTCAAAAGACTTCACGCTACTTCCAACTATAATCCTATGAAATTGAGGGCTTTAGATGCCCCAACAGCGCCCCCTGGCGCGTAAGGGCGCTCCCTGGTGGGTGTTATGTTAGGCAAAATGAACGTTTCGTTATCACGCGCATGTACTAATTGTGATCAATGTTCCTCTAGTGTATTCATCCCACAAAAAACTATTGACATCCCATCCCACAAAAATCAAATTAATAAATTTACAGAAAATAGAACAGCGAAATTAGCATCACTTTCTCGAAACTGTTACCGTACAGGAATATTATTTTGAAGAAGAGAAAAATAAACGTGCATCTATCGTTGGGAGTACTATCCGGGAAGATGGACGAGCACAAATTTCAACGTGCAGTGACACATTCACACGGAAGATGCTGTCGCGAGGCATCCGTATCAGGAAAGGAAAGGATAAGCGATGATAATGGTGCAGATGAACGAAGCATGCACGATACAGTCGGACCGATATCCCGAAGAAGGAACGCTATCAACTCGACAATTGAATAGTGTTGTGAAGGCTAGGTATGAATCGTCCGTACAACCTAAGACCGTAGAATTTATCGTGATACAGGATTTATCGAGGTATAAACCAAGTAAAATGTAAAAAAATTCATTGATTTAAGAAAAAATAAATATGAAATGAATGGCTAATATGAAAAATTGAATGAAGGAAAATTTTCAAATGGCGTTGAAGGCTTCCATTACCCCAATAAGCTGTACCGAAATGGGGGAAAACAATTATATGAAGGAACAATCACATTTGTTAACGGTACTGTTGTCGTATGCGGCCTACAAATAACACGTGGCCTACACAGGGGAGCGGTGATCCTTGGAGTAGCAGCATTGAGACTCATTCCAAATCGATTCAGCGTCCAAATTTAGTGGAAAATGATACCCCACACGCCTAGGTACCAGACATCTTGAAAACACACATTCAAAATGGGTAGATAGGCGCTCATTTTGACGCATAACCTCTTCCAGGGGGTGCCAATCGTTCTGGAACCGATCTTATTGGATTCAGTGTCCAAAATTTAGTCGAAAATGATACCCCACACGCCTAGATTGCCGAAAATCTTTCGATAGTTCATTTTTCAAAATACACCTTTTTGCCCCCCATCCCCCCAAATTTGGTCTAATCAGCAACGTTTTGAGGACCAACTAGACCCGAAAAACGGGTCCCTGACCAATATTTCAGATTTTTAGAAATTTTTCAAATTGTGTATTTCGAAAAATTGACTTATGAGATTTTTGGCGGTCCAGGCGTGTGGGGTAGCATTTTCCACAAAATTTTGGACGCTGAATCGATTTGAATGCCTGAATACTTGAAACCCATAAGTCTTACAGAGTTACCATGTGTTTGTAAATAAAACGGAGGCCATCGTATCCGTAGGCCGCATTATGACAACAGCACCCTTGTGATCTTACGATTGCATCTTTTAGTCCTGGAAGAAAACTTTGGTCCTTAAGGCCCTAACTTTACCAGATGTATAGATAAACAATTTCAATCTCAAATTTGTAAAACCCTACACATAACAAAATATGACAACTCGAGAAAAAAAGGGGCTTTGTAGCATTTTTTACACCACATTGGAGGTTTTACACATTAATTTAGAGGATTTCAGGTCTGAGAGAGGGACTTACGTTAAAAAATTTGACATTATTTCCCGATAATTATGTTCATTTTTACTTGTTGAATGTCAAATTTACTTTGTTGATTCCTGAATAAATCATATATTTATGTTATCTATTATAATTGACGTGTGAAACCTCCATTTGACGTGAAAATGCTATAAATACACTACAAAAACACATCATTTTATTTTTTAACGACGCAAGTTCCACATCAAAAAACGCCATGGACCAATTTACAACGCATCAAGAGCAAAAACTGAATTGAGAGGGTTATCAAGCGGAAATGAAATATTAGCGGCGGTGAAAAGTCAGTGAAACAAAGACGTTGACTCAAATGAAAATGTGGATCAGATTGTGAATAAAATGTTCAAACGGTTAGAAGAAGTAATAGGAAAAGAGTTAAGTGATAATTTTATCAGCGGCGTGCAAAATAAAAATCACCAAAATTCATAAAATATTAAATTATACGAGGGATGAATAGGAAATTTGAAAGCATTGAAAGGCTCAAAAAAGTACTCAGGTGCATGAAATACATCAATATAAATTTTGTCATGGATCAAACCTGGTGTATTCCACCGAAGAATGAACGATATCAAGCACAAAGCAATAAACAGTTGTTTTAGATCACAGTATTACTAATGCTCAGGTAGAAATTGTGCTTTTTAAGAAGTTAGAATACGTAAATGACAACGAAAAAAGCACGTTTAATATGAAAAATGAATAACGTGAAATGGTTCGTACCTGGAAAGTCGGTGGCAGGACGTTACTGATGGCACGCCTAGCGACGAGCAGCCCCGGTATGTGGTGAGGGTCTGCAAATACAAAATAGCGGTTACGTACATATATATAGTTAATATTTATAGAATGATGAGTGGTACCAAGCAAGAGAAACCCACAAGGGGTTTCAATGACGCCAGTTTGGATGCCCAAAGGCCCTTTAGAGTGTATAGTTCTGATGGGATTGTCAATTTTCAAGAATATTTAGCCAAAATTCCTTATTTAGAGACACAAAAAAATGACGAATGAAGGTTGTGTATTTAGCCATCATCACAATTGATTCAGCGTCGAATTTTTAGTGGAAAATGACACCCAACACGCCTAGGTACTAGAAAATCTCGAAAATCCACATTCAAATATGGGAGGAAGGTACCTTTGACCCATACCCACCCTCAGTGAGCACAAATCGGTCCAGGACCCATCACAATGAATTCAGCGTCAAAAACTTAGTGGAAAATGATACATTGGAGAAAAACTAATCTCTTCTTCATGTATCGTGACCGCCGCATCTCTTCTCTATGCTCCGTTCTCGGCCAGGTTATCTCGCGTCGTCTTCGTTTCTCCGGCACTTATCAGTTGATGTGTAGTCAACCGAACTACGTAACCGAATGTTTTATTCTCTATTAAAACTTGGTATACATTTATTACATATTTCCATCCATCTAATAGTGTCAGCCATAGTTTTTCGTCGCTGTACCGGCAACTAGTTTCCGATCAAGTCGTCGTACTCAAGTCATGGCAATATTTGTTTCCTTTTGTTGTTTCGTGATGATACTCGACACCTGTAATGCGAACGCATTACAACAACTGCCCGCCGAACGCCGACTGCGCCGTTTTTGGCAATAAAAAATTGTCTAAAAATCTTCAATTTTAGATCAAGAACTTCTTCCCAACTCTCGATTTTCAATATTTTTTCTGAACTAGGCATGTGGGTTATCATTACCCATTAAATGTTGACCGCTGATTCAATTAGAATGAGTCCGGAACCCTCCACTCCAACTATTTACTGAATAATCAATTATTAAGGAATTTGCAGCGTTTTCAGCCCCATTTCAAGTGGTACAGTCGTTTGCGCAGTATGGTGTAAGAAGTCTGAAGTCTTTAGAAGACAATTTGTTGGCTTTACAACTTGGCTGCAACTCAACAATGGCAGAATAAAAGTGAGTGAAAGAGACTGCAAGGGGAGCTTGAAGCTTCCAACTTGAACTTTGATTGCGCCTGAAGTTACATTGCCTGTAATTTCTCACAATTTCTTCCTTTCTAATTTCCTCAATTTCATTCAAACTTGACTTAATTTGTTTTTCTTCATTACGAAGGGTCGCATTACGGTTAGACGTACCTGACGTAATGTTCAATGGTAACGACTCTGGAACAGTACTGACTTGAAACCTCGACACTTTACGGCTGGGCGGAACGCTGCTACAGTCCAATTCTGCTTCACTCATGTCCTAAAATGAAATGAAATAGTTTAGAGTGAATGGAAAGCGGGTGAGGAGCCCTATAGCGAATTTAGTAAGAAATGTCCACCAATATCTATTTGGCGCTTTTCAAGTGTTCAAACAATGATTTTGGGGAGTGCAAGGTGTTGCTTATGTACCTGCCTCCCTGCTTGAAAAATTTGATTGAATTGTTTTATTTATTGATTTGTACAAAATCGCGCAACGTAGCCCGCTCTTCCTGCCATACAAATAATTCTTATGTATATTAATTTTTTTTTTTCCTCAATTGAACAGAATACCGGTATGTCTAGAACGTTAAAATTAAAAATCATCATGTACAACATTATTTATTAGAATATAGCGTGTAGTATTCAAGTATTTAAGCAACTCCCCCGAACCGCACAGGGCAATGCCTATGGTTCTGGGGCATTTCCACTGTACATACACACTTACTTATCTGTAACAAATTGGAAATAAAATCATTCATTCATTTATTCTAGATTATGACAAGAGTATAAGAAAGGAATGACGAGGAAGAAGAGACGTATGAACATAAAGAAAAACTCACAGCAGTTGATGATATCAGCGAACTGCCTGAACTTCCATCCCTCCGGTAACCACTACTCAATTTTGCCAGCTCCTGAAATGAGCAGAAGCGGTTTAGAACTATAATCCCGGAGAAACCGCCAGAAAAGATCATTTGAGTCTGTAACATTACATGTTCTAAATTTTGAAGATCTGCAGGAGGGTTTCTTGTTGAAACCCGTTGAGTTCGCTCTTCTTTAGAAACTGGTGAGCTAACGTGAGAATCTGCACCAATATTCTGGAAAAATAAAGAAGTTTTTCTTTTTTCAGACAGACTTCAAGTGATTTCGGGAACATGAGAATCAAATGTGGAAATTTTGCCTTCCCCATGCTGGCCTACAAAGCTTTTGAGTCTTGGTCCCTACCACGGACCAATCCCTTTTTCAGAGGAAACTCACCGAAAGGGTTTTAGGGTCAGCATAATTTCCATGATGATCCGGGTGATCAACATCTGAAAGATAAAACACAAGCCGAGTGAAGACTGAGGGAAATCCATCAGCAGACTGGGCCTTGGGAAGAAGGTGGTTTGTAGGATGGATTCCTTTAGCCAGGGGTTTCCTCCTTTCTACGCCCGACCCGCAGAACAGTCGGAACTATCTTTTGGTTACTCAGTACACCCTTTTGAGAGGGCTGTAGTGAGCTAAGGACGATCAAATAGAAGATTTTGATTTTAGGCCAATGGGCAGCTAAGCCCAAGTAGCAAAAACGGCTGCAAATTGTTTCATAAGCGTTGGTTGTTCTTTTGAGCAGGAATATGGTGAAAACAGTGAGTGAGGGTTATCCCAGACTCATCGATTCAGCGTCCGACATTCACTTAAAAATGATACCCCACACACCTAAATCGCCAAAAATGTCGAAAATCAATAAGCCAAAAAACCCATTCTCACCCATATCCTCCCCAAATTTGGGCCGATCGGGCTGAAAAGTTTCGAGGACCAACCAGAGCAGGAAAGAGGAGCCTAGTGCGGGATCCAGACAGCAGAATTGCAGCTGATCCAACCACGCGAGTTTCCCAAGACCAGATCTGTCTCTGTTTTCCAAGGCCTGTCAATGGCCAGCCCTCCTAAAATGAACTATTAATCAAGGGCCAAGAACCCCCTGGTGGCACATTCAACGACAGAACTTCAGCTCTAAACAATCTTGGGACAACAACCACATAGAAGATCCTATTCCTGATTGGCAAAACGTAAAATATTTATTAAGAATGTCAGTAAACCATCAAATTTATTACCTGGTATTACGATCGATGGGGCTAAATCCGGATTATCGAGTTCACTGTGGGCTCCAAAGCTGTGGATTGTGGTTTGCGGTGACATCCCTGGCTGTAGCTGAAACAGATCGCCACCATAAATGGGACATAGTTTTCATTTTGTTGTACCTAGAACGACAATTATGGTCAAACGCCTAATCCTGTATTTTGATAATTTACCAAGAAGGATGAACAAGGAGGGTGCTGTTAGAGGGAGGGGAGTCGAGGAAGTTCTGACCGATCAATTGAGAGCAGCATTAGTGGTTGCTGCCGTCAGAGCCAATTTCCAGAACTTTTATCAGCCTCGAGCAAAGTTTGTGGGTGGACTCACATTTTTTCATAAGCCTTAATTGATTTTGGATGGTGCCGTTGATGCGACGCAGTTAATCATTATATGCTGAGAGACTACCATGACTTCTCATGACAGTTCTCCCCCATATCGCCCAGGTTTCTCGTCCAGTTCCATTTCATCCAATGCAGGCAAGAAAAACTCCTAACTCCCTACCATTTTGTAGGGAGTGCAAATGAACCCCTGCCCAAATAAATGCAACCGTTCAGTCCGGTAGGGCGCCCTTTATAAATCCATTTGTCTTTCGCGCTCCACCCTGTACTATTTATCACATGTCATCGGGTTGGACCTGGAGCCAGTCTCAGTTGTCTGCCCGTGTGGCTTGTTGCCGCGCTCTTTCTTCCTCATTCTTTCTTCTGAAAAGAGACTACATATGCCGCCGTTCTTTTCCACGCTTGTTTGCTTGATAACATTCGTTGCACTAGCCCCTCCGGAGATGGTGAGTTCAGACCTAGTTCTGACCACAGCTGTTCTCGTCGTAAACGCCATCGCTCACAGTCAAAGAATGTGTGTTTCGCGCTGTCCTCCGTGTCTGGGCAGTGCTAACACCCTGGGCTCTGTGCGAGCCCCATCCGGTGTATTGATAGAAAAGTCCGTGTCCTGTGAGGAATTGCTTGAGGTAGTAGCTTACCTCGCCATGTGGCCTCTCCAGCCAGCCTCTCACTTCTGGTACTAGTCTCGCTGTCCATCGACCTCTCGATTCATTGTCCCAGATGGTCTGCCAGTCGTTAAGTGTCCTCTACCGTTCTTCCTTGATCACTATTGCCTTCCCTGGTTCCATTCTTCTATCATAAATCCGTTTTCTTTCTGCAGCCAGTAAATGTATCGGGATGACAGCCTCAGTACAAGAACAGCTGGCTCCGATAACGTTCTGTATGCACTAACTATCCTTAGCGCTCCTCGCCATTGTACCGTCATTAGTCTTCCGGTAGTGCAGATAGTGCGTCTGCCTATGTCTCTGCTCCATACACTCCAACCTTAAGCTTTGTTCAAGAGCTCACTTGAGCACCCTACCAACTCCTCTTCAGGGGAGCAAGGATACTTGAGTGATTTTGTTTGGGTCTGTTGAAAACAAGAAATAAATCCTAAATCTTGAATAATTTGGAAAAGAAGCCTCTAAAGAGAAAATCCATGGAAGCATTTTTTTGTTGCAAATGAGTAGTAGAATCGATTCCTTGAAGGCCGCTAACTATAAACGTTGACACAAATATGTGAACGCCAGGCGGAAATTTATAGAGAAAAACTCGGATTGATAATGTACCTCACCATCGACAATTTATTCAACTTACTTAGTTGAATTGATTTTCACACTCACCAATTGGTTAGCAGCCCCAGTCGATATGGAAGCCAATTTCTGTTGCAAATTGTGCATGTAAGTGTCGTAGGTTGTCTGAGCGTGCGGAGTTGCCGGATGTGACGGTGGAGTTCCGCCCAAAGACAATTCCGATGGCGGACAAGTCAGTTGGACAAGTTTTTGATGGAGATCCGCTATAGTGCCTGGTCCGCTGGAAATTACAACACCACAGTTGTATATTTAACACCGTTGTTGAGCAGCATTCAGGAAATTGATAAATGATGAGCACCATGGATACCTGGATCCTTCCAGCGAGTTCTGCACTGAGAGCTTGGAATGGCTGTTTTCACTGTCCACAGAACCGATTTCCCCTTCAACTGGACTTTCTTCTGGCACGCTAGGAGTAGGAACATCAGATGCAGGAGTTTCGGCGGCAGAAGCTGAAAATTCACACAGAATTTATCGAAATACTTTCGAATGAAAAATAATTTTAAGCATACTCGCAGCATACCAAGAAAGTGCGTTAAAACAAGAAAAAGTTTCTGAGCAAAGGGGCAGGGGACTACCTAGGTCACCAGTGCCCATCATTATGCTCTTGTATAATATATAATAGTAGTTATAAGTAGATCACAGTCCTCAGTTTTCCTCTTTTAATTCAGATTAGGTACCCAGTTTGCTATGGAGCGGACTAAGAGGACTTAACAGTGGTCCCCTTCCCGTTGGGAACCTCTACTTCAGAGCCACGCTACGTTCCTGAACGGAGGATAATTTGTAATCCAGTCTGGGAAAAATTGCAGGGCTTCCATTCTCGAAGCTTGAAAAAAAAAAAAACTTACGCGGAGGAGGAGCTGTTTCAGGGATCACTTCAGCAGCCTCACCAGGAACTTCAGTAGATTCAGGTAGTTCTTTTCGCGCCACAACCTGTGGAATGGGAGATTATTATTGCAACTGTTACAAATGCCGCTGTCGGGAGAGACCCCGTGGCATACCCAAAACCACTGAACCTTTGAAACACACATTTAGATTTTGAATGTTATGTAAATACAATAAATGCACCTCAACTTGGTGTCTTAGTTCTAATTAATTCTAATAACCATTTACGTTGTATCACCCTTCTCAGGATCCTAATTGGGGGTAAGTCAGAGTACAAAATGATTGACTACAAAAACAGTCTACAGATAATCCGTACATAAGACAACTAAAGAATACCGTCGACCACAGACGCTTTGGTGGCGACATATGCGTTAGTTGCGGGGGACAGCCACCGGGATCGCTGAGAACCCTCGGGGGAAGTTTTTAACATTGAGAACTCCTTTATAACCCCCATCGATTCGTCAGATATCCTCAATTACTGCCCTATTTCCTCGCTGTTTTCAATCCCTAAAATCATTGAGAAACTTGTTGTGGCCCTTCTGACTCCAGCTGTTTTCCCCTGTATCGCTCCTGAGCAGCATGGATTCGTCCGTTCGTGGCCGTTCTACTTTAACCAACCTTCTTCTCTTTCTAGACTATGTTCTCTGTGCTTTCGAAGATGGTGGTCAGGTAAACCTGATTTCAACCGACTTTTCTAAGGCCTTTGACAAGCTGCCCCACTCCGTCATCCTCGAAGTCCTTGGATACCTCGGTCTGTATAGTCCACTTCTTTCCTGGATTTGCAGTCATCTGACCGTTTCTCCTCAGTTAGAATCCATGGAGCATTTTCAGCACCAGTGTTGCTTCTTCTGGGGTCCCCCGATATTCAAATCTCGGCCCTCTTCTCTTTCTTCTGGCAATCAGTGGGATCAGCTCTGTCCTTGCCGGAGTTCAGTTCCTGATTTTTGCTGATGATGTCAAGATCTGCAGGATTTGTGAGCTCTCCAATGGTTTAGCTCTGCAGTCTTCAATGCTTGGAGCTCTTAGGTTTGTCTCCTTCAAAATCCTATGAAGTGCCGAGTGTCCACGTTCCATAACTTTTCTGCTCCCAGACTGCACTCGTACACCATTGGGGCCGTCACTCTTAGCCGCCCGCCCTTTGTCAAGGACCTTGGTGTCCTTCTTGATCCTCAGTTGACATTTTCCAGCCATATCGCCCAGGTTTCTCGTCGAGCAATGCGTGCCCTTGGGTTTCTCAAGCGGACTACCAGGGAATTCACTTCAGCTTCTGCCCTAATCACCCTTTTTCAGACCCTTGTCCAACCTCACAATGAATACTCTTCTGTGGCCTGGACTTCTATTCATGCCACACTGACCAACTGAATCGTGATGGTGCCTCTTTCTGCGTGATGGTGTCGGTGGCATTGGAGCGCATTTTCATCTCTCTCACCCTGCTGATCGTCGCCGTGGCGCTGACGTCATTTTACTCCACGCTCTCTTTTCTGGCCGAGTTGACTGCCCTCCTCTGCTGTCACTCATTGGTCTGCGGGTTCCCCGAACTGGACTAAGTGCCAGTGAACTGTTTTCTGTACCCTTCAGCTCGACAAATTATCTTCTCCATCGTCCTCTATGCCGCCTTCCCCGCCTCCGTAACCTTCTCATCTCGTCGCACAATATTGATTTCTTCAATGTCTCCAAATCCCAGCTTTGACGCTATACTCCAGTAAATAATTTTTTCCCCACTGTGCTTTACTTTTGTTGTCTTTTTTTAAATTCTACTTCAAACGTTGTAAATTGGGTTCGCCCGTAACTGTACAAATAAATACATAAATAAACCTGTTATTGTGTATTCACGACTCTCAGTTCTGGACAAAAGTTTGGGGCTCAACAAACGCCCAAAAAGGAATGTTCAGAACTTGCTCCTTAGACAAAGCGATAAATTACTTAAAACTGCTAGACAGGTTTGCTGGGTAGGACAAGTAACTCACCTTAGTACTCGATTCAACCACCGGACTGACCAAGAATCTGGATATCTTCCTCATCTGGAAATAAAATGAGGGCATCAAAACTTGCAGTTAGCTAAAAATCACAAGTGGGGAGATAAATACAATAGGACTTTCTTCTGGATTTTATCTTCTTATTTTTCTTCTCTTTTTAAATTTGGGATAAGGAAGAGGATGGTGAAGGTACGATGGGACATTTCAGCTCATAATTGTGGGAACCATCACAATCAAACAATAATACGACAAAACTACGAGAAAAAACAATCCGCAAGACCTACATTCAGCAAGTCACGGAAATTCAACTAGCAGCGACCTGATACAACAAATTAGTCAGAAATTCAACACGGCGACACAAAATTGAAACGAACAGCGAACATAAAATGGCAACGGTTCCTGCAATAAGCCGGTCGAGTGGACACTGATGTGGATTCACACACTCACGCCTAAGTCGTGGCTATTCGCTAACACGAATCTACTCTGAGCGTGAAATTCCTACAACCGTCGACACTGAAATGGTGTTTGAGGTTAATTCATGCATAAAAAAAATATATTAGGCATTTGTAACAATCAAGCGATGTAACGGAAAACCGATATTTGAGGTTATTCAATGCACTTATTTGTACCGACTGACCTGAATTACCCACGCAATGAACCCCCAAAATCGATACAATATCTAGAATGCAACAAAAAAAAACTTTGCTGTAATTGACTGAGTTTTGAAACATCAATTAGCAACTCTGTTTATATTGACCTACGTTTGCTGCTCTCTTAACCAACGTTTTGATCAATTTATAGACCATTTTAAGGGCTTTTAACATAATTAGAGGGCAGTGACTTCATTATTGCGCACATGAACAAGTCTTGGCCGTACAAGCAACCAGCAAGAGTGATATTGAATAATGAAAAGCATTGAGAAGAGCGGGAGAGCACCAAGGAGCACAGGCCTTCTTTTAGGCCCTTCTTCTCACTACATTGTTGCTACTGACAGAATTAGAGATGAATAACCTCTTATACAGCACTTAAACTGCTGCCAGATCCAGTCAGGCTGTTTCAGCAGCCTTATTAGATTGAGATCAGTCTCAATAGTGTCAAAAGATTTACAGAAAACTGCCCTGAGTCAACTAAGTACTGCAGGAACCGAATGAAATATTGAGGGGGGAAGCCAGTTGTTCGGTGGTTTTTGTTTTGTGGGGAGGGGTGAAGTTTCAGTTGCACACTGGCAGTCAGCCAGTGTTGCCAGACCTGCAGAGAGTCCTTCAATGTTGAGGGAACATGTCTCATTTACATCCAAAGTGAAACATTGATCAGAAAGATCACTTTAATACTTCACAAATCCACAAAAAAAATTTTGAATTGAGATACTATGACCACCAAGTACAATCTAATCTGGGATGTGAGTTTTAGCATTGCTTGCAATAGACTGTCATTTTTAGGTGAAGCACCATAGAGCATCTTTTGTCTATCAAAAGCCACTGGTAGGGTCCTAAACATGTGATCCTACACTTGATGCTCTGGAACTCACCAATATTGATAATGCCTGTCAGCATTGATAGTGCCCCTAATGAAGGCTAGTTGAGCCTAACAAAATTAGTTGATCCCTTCCAAAAACAGCTGAGCTTAAGCTACAACACTGGGCTAAAACAGCTGCGCTTAAAATTTACAAATTCCTCAAAATGGATAAATATGCATCAAATAGAACATGCAACACAATCAACGTCTATGCAATACATATCATTGACTTCCAGGGATGGGGCCTGTTGAATTTTGAGGCTTTTAGAGTGATGATGAAGAAAATTGAGTTCAAGAAGAAGGAAGAGACAAACATTGATAGGCAGAAGGAAACAGAATGACAGAGCAAAGAACAGAAGGTGCAGAGAGTTACAAAGATGAAGACAAGAGAACATGTGCAAGCAACAAAGCAGGAAGACAGATGGGTGGAAATAATGAGCAAATCAAAGAAGACATGATCAAACTGAAGAAGAAACAAAAAGCAGAAATAACATTTGATGAAGCTGAAGACTGGGATGATCTGAAGATGTTGGTGGAGTCAAGATGAAGAGAGCATTCAGACAAGAGCGACAGAAAACATAAGCATACGTGGAAATTGCTGGTGTTCAAAAGAGGAACCCCATCCCTAGAAGTACAAACAAAATGTTTTCTTCTGGTTAGTGGAAGTACATACAGGCGTTGAGGTTGGGCTTGAAGTAGAAGCATTGAGCTCCGGCTCTGGAGGTGGACTGTCATCCTTCTGTAAAACACCACACACCACAAAAATTCGGTACCTTGTCAAAAAAAGCTACAAACCTCCCAGATTAGTTAGCAGAAAAACATGTTTCATTAATTTGTAAGGTGCGTAATTGTGATGTTTTGCTTACAACTTCTACTTGATCTATGGTTGATGGTTTTTAGTGGACTTTACCAATGAGTGTCTAGGTTATGATGATGAATCAAAGGTCTATCAGAATATTGGGGCAGACACAGTAGAGTTACACTGACTCAGAGCAGCAATATGAGTCAAGTTGTTCAGTCTGTGATGTGGAGGAATCCTTCAACAACTGGCCATTTATAGCATACTATGATTGTGGTAACCAGCAAGATGTGCAATGGTTGAACAACTATAGGTGCATGCCAGTTGTTGCTTGAGAATACAGCTATCATCTAGCATGACACATAAAATTGGCTTCTGAGCACTTCAACTCCTTCAAATGTCTACTGCTTGGATGGATTACCAACAATTCCCTGCAAAGCCATTTGAGGTAACCCAACTTGTCTGCAGCCTGCCATAAGTAGAAATTGGTAACTTGTCTTTAAATGGGAAGGCATCCTTGATCTACACACTACTAATTTTAGACTATGGCTGCTTATTGGTACATAGCCTCAAATATGCTTGTGATTCAGTCCTTAAAATATGTCTTGTATGAGACTTGGACAGACAAGTTGACCTCATTTTCTTCAGGAATGAGCAAATCTATGTCTGATGCCTCTAATGATGCAGGCTCTGCCAGCTGAACAGCATTTGTGAACATTGTGTCAATAATTTGAGCGATTTGAAAGGTATTGGCCCTAACACCCCAACTAGCACAACTTCTTTGTGTCTGACACAAGACAAACAAAAACTTTGTCAGAGCTCAAAACAAAACCACAGATGTTGAAACCTGTAGGATGGTTAGTGATTTTGAATCTGCAAAAGTTCATCAATAGCAATCAAGAACAAATTTAAATATATTGCATGTTATCATTTTGATAAAATGACCTACATAGTATTTTGCAAAAACTAAAACCAAGATCTTTTCATCAATTTCACTTATTATTACCAAAGACATGTATTATGTAAAATTTTTGGCCAGTGGCAGGATGTAGATACACACAATAAACATCGGATAATTCATTCCATCTGAATGTTATCTAAAGAAATATAATTTTTGGACAAGATCATATTCAATACCAATCTCTTGCAACATTTGAGCTCCACCGCAAACCTTCATTAATTAAAATTAACGGCAAACACATTCCTTCTGTCCCATTCATTTAGTAAACTAACTAATAGTATATGGTGGTAGAATTCAAGCTGCCACAATATAATTTAATGAGTCACATCTCATGACACATAAGGTCCATACAAGTGCATAGAAGAAGGCAGAAAATGAAAATTTGACCTATCTAGTAGTGAGACCTGCCATGAGAAATCTGTAGGCTACCACTCTTTGTTTTCACCATAACGTTAAAAATCTGCATGCGTCCCCTGTCAACCTTCCATGCTGAACATGCCTTAAATGCTACTTAAATTATTGTTTTGTAACCTAAGAGCTGCTTAGTGGACGAAATATGTTGATTCATTTGGATGAAAACAAATAATTGCCAAAAAATCATCAATTAGCTAAATTCAAATTACTTCTGTAATTGCAAGTGCTACGACCTGTAAGGTTAGACGTCTTGTAAAAGCCACAATACCTCACAGTGCCATGCTTATAGTGAAGACTAGGCCCCTACCTAGAAGTTTACCTACAGTACCGACTGAGAATAGTCCCACATAAGGTGTGGTGTGGTCAGGACGCATCGATTATTTATTTAGATACTCTAATTCAACTAAAAAAGCCAAACTACAACGAATATTAGAAAAAATATCAACAAATTAAATTCCTTCTTGGTTATTTATGCAATATTGGACCCTTGCTTAGAGTGTTGAAGACCATGAAAGAACATGTCTTCCAAAGGGGTCTTCAGGTGTTTTGAATGGAAATTGGTAACTTTTCTGCGTCTATAATTCTAGAAGTTTGTAGGACTAAGATAGAATTTGAGCTGTTGCAAACCTATTTCCATTATTTCTCTCAGCATTTAAATTTCTTTTTAGGATCAATAATTGATAAAAACAACAACAGTTAATAATAATAATAACCTAAAAACAACATTGTTGCGTTACAACCACGATTGTTGTAAAATAAAGAAATGCTTTTCACCCCAATTATATGTTTTTCTCTCCACGCTCATGGAACATCCCTATCATTGACAAAAGCCTCAACCGTCTTGAGGTCTGACAATCATTTTCCCTACAGTAACCAAAATCTTGGTCAAAATCTGCTCAATTTTTGTCACTCGAGTAAATCCCCGTTGATCGCCACCCATTAAATCCTAATTGATTTAAGAAGAATCTCGCATTCATAGAATCAAACGTGTTTCTTACGAAGTGCGTCAAATTTTAGTCAAGATACTTGAAAAACTCAAACCAAAAAGTCTAGAACGATACAGTTCAAACGGTTGAATAAAAAGGCTAAAGTATAAGAGAAAATCGATGCAAAGAGAAGAGCGTGGTACAAAGCGAGAAACTATAATACGATGCTGACTCTTTTCATTTGAACCAATTCATGGCGTTTTTCTCTGTCACCGAACTCACCGACTTGAAGAATCTGTGTGACGATTTAAGGCTCCTCTGCCTGGTTAACGACCAGTGCCGCACCTATAATACTCGTCTGTCTTACACCTTTCTCGGCACAAAAAGTGAGCTTTAAAATTATCAGCTCTTTATGGAGAGGAATCAATTTGACACAAGTTGAATGAAGTATGAGCTCTCTTCGCGGGGACTGGTTAAGTTATCTCTTCAGTATAACTCAAGTGTTAACAACTATGGCAGGCGAACAACTATGAACTTACTCTGGTTGATGGGGGCTTCCGCGCTGGGCTGGGAGGTGGTTCCAAGATGGGAAGTTTTGTCGGGTCCAGTTTGAGGGATTTGACCGCCCCTTCCAACTGGTTGATGAGGAGTTCGGATTGAGAAGTCGATAGGAGGTCTTCCTGGCACTGTAGACGGCAGATAGAAAATTACGTTAGCGTTCTTATTGAGCGCATGGCCAATGAAGGGGCAGTTCACCATAGTTGTCAACAATTACTGGAACCACAATTCTACATCTCTACCTGAAGGACTATGACGCGAGAGCAGGGAGGATTCAGGACTCTGAGGTCCATCTTAGAGATTTACAGGACCCTATTGCCTTTGTCACAACTCACCAGTTTGCTTGCAACATCAGCTGGTGACACATCGTCAAGGACAAACGTGAACGTGATGGTTTTTTGTTTCCCATTTTCCAACTGACATTCCACGTTGCCTTCTTTGTAACTGAGTACCTTTAGAGCTGGACCAGAGGCGCGACTCCTTCTTTTTGTTGGAATTCTCTTCAGTCCATCGCCATCGCCAGAAGCAGCTCCACCTTCGGCGTTACTCTGCAACCACAGAAATACATTCAGGCAAATATCAATTCAAACGCTCTCAAAGAAAAACACTGCAAATTCTTTCACATAGGTTGGTTATTCCTCGGACCAGTAGCATGAGGAAAATGGGGGGCAACGGTGAGTGTGGAGCATTCCAGACTGATTCCAATCGATTTAGGGTCCAACATTTAGTGGCATTTTTTCGAAATACCTACACATTTTGACTCCTACCCCCAAATTACGTCCAATCGGGCTATAAAGTTTCGAGGACCAACCAGAGCCAAAAACGGGGTTTTGACCAAAGTTTCAGATTTTTAGAAATTTTTCTATCAGCAAAATCGGCGTGGACGGCGGACAGATATTTGCTTATTTTGGTCTGGACACATTTTTGGCCCGAATCGCAGGGTTTTACTTTCTGCATGAAAACATAGGTTGATTATTCAAGAAATAACCAACCAAAACGTTACCTGGTCGTCCTGGATGCCGTCTGTCACAGAGGCTTCTGTATGAGGGGGGATCGATTCAGCTGAGTGCCTTCTCATTGAGGTTTCCAGTTCCACGCCAGAAGGAGGCGTCACAGTGCTGATGCTTCGTTGACCTTTCACCAACTGAAAACAAACCCAAATTGATTACCGGTAAACTGGATGCTCATCGAAGGAGAGCGATGTTATTCTAAGAAGTACCAACCTGCTGGACTGCAGGCGACTTGAGAGGCTGGATTACACTGGATGAAGACAACTGCAACGGAAGATCACTAGGACCCTGAGGCAGAGAACAGGATTAACATGCAGTAATGCGATAGCAACACACATCAGGGACAATCGCAGATACATCAGCTAAAGGTTTTCATTAAAATTTAAAATGAACAACTCACCTGAGCTCCTTGCTGAGCAGAGTAGAGTTGAGTTGGCGGAGGCTCTGGTTTCTGAGGAGTGGGCACACCAGAGCTTGTTGTGCTGTCCATGCGTTGGCCTTCTTGCAGAGGAGTAGTCTCAGTAGAAATTGCTTTCTGCGAGCCATCCATATTCTGAGGGACTTTAAGCATCTGAGGAGGATGCACAGTGCTAGATCTAGGCGATGGGTCAAAAGACGCGCTTGGTGGCTGTCCAGTGGACAACTTGTGGAGCTCAGCTTGAAGGGTTTGAAGATCTGAAGAAACTGTTGGAGCTACAGAAGCAACAGACGCCGTCAAGAGTGGTTGAGACGAGCTTTGAGAGGCAGCTGGTTGCTGAGGCGCCTCTTGATAGTACTGGGCATTCATTTGTGGTTGTTGCTGCTGAACATGAGCCATCTGGGAAACCTGCGAAGCCAATGGCTGCGATTCATACTGGTACAAAGGAGGCTGCGTAGTTGATGTTTTTTGCATTTGTGGATCATACTGTGCAGGCACTGCCTGGACTTGTCCAAGCGTGTCCTGAGGAAGAGTTTTTCCTTGACTGTCCGCAAAAGGATGTGACACTTGTGGAGTGGCAACAGCCGAAATTTGCCCACTCTCTGCCTGCTGACCAGGAACTAGTTGAATTTGGCTCACTTGAGGCATCTGCGCTGTGGTTGGCATGGATTTGTTTTGAGAAATTTGTTGTGGATCAATATAAACCTGAGCGTTACTTGACATTTGCTGAACTTGAGAAGTTTGGTACGTAGACATGCCTTGATAATTTTGAGGTATGCCTAACCCATCAGAGAGAATCTGAGGCGGCTGAACAGTGGACATCCTGTGTTGATTCTCCTGCACTGAACCAGTTCCAGTATCAGCGCTCTTTGTCTGAACGCTAGAGGCCCAGTGAGGCTCTTGCAGCCCAGCTTGAATCTGCTGAGGAGCTTCAATTGTTGACATACGATGAAGCTGCTCATGCTGCATCACAACCTGTGGGTGAACAGCAGTTTGAGAAGGTACCTGAGTAGCCTGCTGGAATTGTGAATCAGGCTGAGGCATCTGTTGGGTCGACGAACTCAGAGTAGAAGCATCAGGGACTCTTGAAGGCAGTGGAGCGGGTAACTGATGGTCATGCAACAAATGCTGTAGGGGTTGCTGCACAGTGGACATCCGATGCTGGTCATTCAAATTGCTTTGTTCATTTTGAGTAATCTGTTGCAGGTTTGGCGCTTGAACAGTGGACATTCGGTGAACATGTTCCAAGCCTTGAGTTGGTGGCTGGGGAACCATATGAGCTGGGCCCTGATGTGATTGTGATGAGGATTGTATTTGGGTAGGAACTTGCTGACTGACCTGAGCCATTTGAACAGAAGTAGGTCTCTGCAGTTGTTCACCATGACCAAGGGACTGGGTGGCTCGCTGCTGAAGCTCGTTATATTGAGGTGGGTGGACAGTGGACATTCTATGAGCAATTTCAGAAGGCAATTTCTGCTGAAGGTCCACTAATTGAGGGGGTTGCACAGTAGACGTTCGATGGCCTTCAGTTGGTAAATGTTTCTGTAAATCAGAAAATTTAGGAGGCTGAACTGTGGAGACCCTTTGCACATTATCTATCTGAGAATGTTGAGCATCAGAGTATTGGCTCTTATGACCTGACGCCATGTTAGAAATGACCTCATTGCCTGCCTTCTGTTGGTGAGGCAGTTGCTGTTGTAACTCTGTATATTGAGGAGGTGGACCAGCAGGCATCCTTTGCATGCTTTGCTGTTGGATGTTGGAAAACTGTTGAACATGACCAGTTTGAGGTTGTAACTCAGAATATTTGGGTGGCTGAATGGTTGAAGGCCTTGGTGCGCTATCAACAGAGTATTGCTGCTGCAGCTCAGAATATGGTGGAGGTTGAACAGTTGATGGCCTGGGTGTGTTGTCCACAGAATATTGCTGCTGTGCTGGCTGCTGTAGCTCTGAATATTGCGGAGGTTGAACAGTTGATGGCCTGGGGGTGTTGTCCACAGAATATTGCAGATTTGTTGGCTGCTGCAGCTCAGAATATTGGGGTGGCTGAACGGTTGATGGCCTAGGTGCGTTATCTACTGAATATTGCTGCTGTGCTGGCTGCTGTAGCTCTGAATATTGCGGAGGTTGAACAGTTGATGGCCTGGGGGTGTTGTCCACAGAATATTGCAGATTTGTTGGCTGCTGCAGCTCTGAATATTGGGGTGGCTGAACGGTTGATGGCCTGGATGCGTTGTCAACAGAATATTGCTGCTGCGCTGGTTGCTGTGAGTCTGAATATTGAGGCAGCTGAACAGTGGAGGACCTTGATGTGCCTTCTGCAGAATATTGCTGCTGTCCATGCTGTAGAAGTTCCGAGTACTGCGGTGGTTGAACAGTAGATGGCCTTTGCGCCCCTTCCACAGAATAATGCTGTTGAGCTGGCGGTTGTAGCTCAGAATATTGAGGCGGTTGAATCGTTGAAGGCCTTGGCGTGCTATCCACAGAATACTGTTGAGCAGGCTGTTGCAGTTCCGAGTATTGAGGAGGTTGAACAGTGGACGACCTTGGTGTGCTTTCTACTGTGTATTGCTGAGGAGCCACACTCTGCATTGCTCGGGAACCATCAACTGGTAATTGCTGTTGCAGATCAGAAAATTGAGGAGGTTGTACTGTAGAAACCCTCTGAACCTCTACAGGAGGCATCTGGTGCTGAAGCTCAGAAAGCTGTGGTTGTGAAACAGTAGACACACGAGGCATATTGTCTGTAGGAACCTGGTGTTGTAGGTCTGAGAATTGAGGTGGTTGGATAGTGGATATTCTATGAATATTTTCGGGTACCAAATGTGGCGGCATCACAGTTGATACTCTCTGCTCAGAAAACTGAGGTTGTTGTGCAGGAGAAATCCTTTGGGAAACGTCACTGATGATTTGTTGTTGCTGCTGCTGCATTTCTGCAAATTGAGTTTGTTGTTGCTGCTGCATGTCAGCAAACTGTGATTGCTGCTTCTGCTGCATCTCAGTGAATGATTGTTGCGCTGATGTTTGAGGGAGTGGTTGTTGATGTAGATCAGAATACTGAGGAGCTTGTACTGTGGACATCCGTTGAATACCTTCAGCCACTTGTTGTTGAGGCTGCTGCACATTAGCGAATTGAGGCTGAGAAACTGTTGAAATCCTTTGAACACTGTCTTGACCATGCTGCCTCAGTTCACTGGGCTGAGGGGGTAAGACTGTGGAGACTCTCTGAGAGGTATCAATGTATTGCTGGGATGTCACCTGCTGGTGAACACCTCCATCCATCTGATAGTGCTGCTGGGAGGGCATTTGATGTTGTAGTTCAGAGTACTGTGGAGGCTGGATGGTAGACATGCGCTGGCCACCATCTGTGGGAAGTGCCATCTCCACATACTGCGGCTGCACGGGGGAAGGATGTTGGCTACTTTCAGGAGTGAAATGTTGCTGTTGCAACTCAGAATACTGAGGCTGTTGGACAGTTGACATCCTCTGAGAATCATTAACCATCTGTGGAGCTTGGACCAATGATACTCTTTGGCCATCTGAAAACTGCGGAGGTTGAACAGTAGAGATGCGCTGCTGGCTGTTCTCAGCGTACTGCAATTGCGATGAGGGTTGCTGAATCTCTGAAAATTGAGGTGGAGCCACAGTAGATACTCGCTGCATATCACCTGGTTGCATTTGATTTTGCGGATCAACATATTGGTTTGGTACAGGCTGAGATTGTTGAATGTTTTCAGGACTAAACTCTTGCTTGGGATGTTGTTGAAGCTCTGAGTACTGAGGTTGTTGCACAGTTGATATGCGCTGGTTATTATCTGCCGTAACTGACTGCTGCAGGTCAGAATACACGGGATGTTGAATAGTTGATATCCTTTGTCCACCGTCTACTGGCATTTGCTGCATATCTGGATATTGAGGCGTCACTGCGGCAGATACATTTTGACTTGATATTGATTGCGACTGAATAGGAATTTGAAGGGCGTTGTCAGAAGGAACGTGTTGTGAAAAATCGGAATACTGCGAGGTTTGTATAGTGTGACCTGCTTGTCCTTCAGATGGAATCTGCTGCACCACTTCAGAGTAAGTAGGCACTTGAGATAGAGCAGGTTGTTGAACAGTGGACATTCTATGCTGGACGTCAACGAGTAGTTGAGGATTGGGGGGCTGAATAGTGGACAATCGTTGATGATCTTGGTCAACATAATTCATCTCATGGGGGGCCTGGCCAAGATTAGCTGTGTACCCGTCGTACGCCTGATCTTGCCCGTAGGTGTTTGGAATCGAATAACTTTCTTGAATGTGTGGTGACATCGCCATCATATCGTTCATACCGCGTACTTCACGTTGGATCGTAATTGGTTCTGAAATCACACCTATGCTTCCATCTGGGAGTGTCCCGAGTACTGAGGTTTGTAAGACAGCTTGAGAAGCTGCCGTATTGATGATAGTCTGAAATGAGATACCAAATTACGTCACAATTAGCTTGATATGTTTGTATGTAGTGGCAAATAGGATTAATTATGGGAGACAATCAGTGAAGGAAGTAAGTTCAGGAAAGCAGAGCTCTATGGGTTGGACTTGACAGTTTTAGGTTCTACAACTTAACTGCAGAGAGGGAGTCTGTTTTGGCCAAGCCCCAAAAGAAGTAATAACAAAAAATTATCTATTATCTGTCCTTCTATGAAAATGGGATCTACCAGCGTCTTGCTCCGTGTTTGTTGACACCCCTCACGCCGCGCCTCTCCATTGTCATTTAACCAGCAGGCTCAAACATTCCATCAGTTCTACGGTCCACCCCGTTGACCACAACACTTGTCTCGTCAGTATCATCCATGAGCTCGAGGCTCACAGACTGGTCCTCGCTACCGCTATTGAGGGCCTATGTTTTGTTAAGAGCCGTCGTCGCGTTGTGAGTCGCAGTATCTCCCTCGCGACAAACAGTATCATCCATGAGCTCGAGGCTCACAGACTGGTCCTTGCTACCGCTACTATAGGCCCAAGTTTTTGTTATGAGCCGTCGTCGAGTGTGAGTCGCAGTATCTCCCTCACGACAAACCATACCATCCGACGCCCTCATTCCTCGCTATCCCGAAGGTGATCGGAACGCTACATATTACTTCCCCGTCACGAAGGGAAATAATCCGGGACGTCGTCGCCTATCAATTTACCCCTCGCCACGAAGGGAAATAAGTCGGGAACGTACTCAGCCCAACAGAGTTCGCGGAGACCGATACCTCGCGACTCCACTCGGATCTCGTCGGCGTTCCTTGTTGCCGCTTAGCCTTCGTCTTTCTCCGAAGTCGACATTTGATACCTGGCCAGGTCGTACATTTTAATTTAATTTAGTCATACCATCGCTTTATATCCGATTAAAGTAACTCTTTCCTTTCTATTTCGATTTGGTTTCTATTAATATTTCCCTACCTGGAAATAACATTCTGGTAGCAGAACGTGGTTTAGTTTTCTTTTCTTTTCCATTAATTTCTCTGTTTAATTTATCATTAGCTGTTATTATACCAACCTATTAATTTGCACGTTGTTTTTCTTTCTTTTTGTTTGTTTTGTTTTGATTTCTCTTGAGTCTAGGTAATTGACTTCTCTCCTCCGTTCATTCCTTTTCTCCTTAAACTTGTCCCACGTCCCGTCCGTCCTAATTAGCCATGGCTGAAGACCGCGATTTGCAAATAGCTTCATTGAAGCGAAAAATTACTGAGTTCGGTCAGCGAGCGCAAAATGCCTTTGAGCACGGAAAAAAGGCTCTCGCCCCGGACGCCTCCGATTATACAATCGCTAAATTCAAGGCCGTGCTTAAAATTATGGAAGCAGCCTATCCCAAATATGAATGCAATTGGGATGACCTTTGTGATTTCCCTGCTAAACAGGGTGAAATATTACCCGGAGACAAGGATAAGGAAATGAGAACTTCTATTGAGTCCTACTACCATGGAGCACTGGCTCTTGCGGAACAATTGGCGATGCGGAAAGAGGCTGCCATGGAGAAAACTCGTGCTGATGAAGAAGCTGCTCGCCTGGAGGCATCACGAGATATGTCTCGACCGGATCTTAATCAATCAAATAGGCCTGCTTCGAAAAGTCTCCCTAAAATTCAGCTTCCTAAATTCGAGGGTCATATGCTTGATTGGGTCAAATTTAGGGACATGTTTCTTTCACTGGTCCACAATGATGATGGGATCAGCGACACTGACAAGTTTCACTATCTGCGAACCTCGCTCACCGGCAGAGCCCTGAGTGTAATTAGTCATATTCAGATATCTGCTGTTAACTACTCTCTCGCTTGGGATGCCATCAACGAAGTTTATGACAAGCCCCGCCTTCTTGCCATTACTTACCTGGATCAAATTTTGAATTACAAACGTCCCTCGGGTAGCGTATCTCATGACTCTCTACAGCACTTTGTGTCAGCTGTGGGTGATGCCGTCGCTGGGTTCAAAAACCTCCATGTTCCGGATGAGGCAGACTTTCTTTTGTTTCAACTCATGGTTCGAAGTCTTGACCCAGCAACTCGAGACTTATTTGAAATGTCCAACAGTGCCACATACCCTAAATATGACTCACTCCTAAAATTTGTACGTGAGAGGTGTTTGGTATTACAACTTGCCAGCCATGGAGCTCCATCTTCTCATACAGTGCCCAAGCCTGGCAAATTTGTGAAAGCGCCAAGGATCCACACTCCAAATACCGCACTGATCGCCAATATGACCGAGGAAGCAAAAGGATCATCAAAATTCAAGTCCACTCCCCTCAACCAAAATAGCCCGTGTTTTGTTTGCAAGAATGAAACCCACCATCTTCTGAATTGCAGCAAATATGATCAGGCATCTGTCGCCCAGCGTCGCAACTGGCTTCAGGGTTATGGGGGCTGTACAAACTGCCTCTCTAGTGTCCACACCACGCAAAACTGTAAATCCAAATGGCATTGTCGCTTCTGCTCCGAGAGACACCACTCGTCCCTCCACCCTCATGATGACTCTCACCTCAAGAAGCGCCACCACTCGCCATCCAATCAGCCCAACTTTGTGGCAAGCTGCGTACGGGCCGGTCATCCTCCTGACACTCAGGTCCTGTTAGCCACTGCTGTTGCCGAATTCCGCGACGCTCGTGGGCATTATCAACCAGTCCGACTAGTTATTGATTCGGGGAGCCAGACTTCCTGCCTTACCAAGAAATGTGTCCATCGCCTTGGACTCAACGTGCAACGCACAGACAAGAAAATTGCGGGTATTGGTCAATCCCCTTTGGACGGCGTCAAAGGCACCACTTCTTGCATCCTACGACCATGCAATTCTACTAACCTCCAGTATCAAGTTGAAGCCATGGTTGTATCCAACATCGCCTCCCAGTTGCCTACCTCTCCAGTGCCTGTTTCCTTCGTTCAACACTGTTTGAACTATGACTTGGCAGATCCACAGTTTGGGAAACCAGGCCAAATTGATTTTCTGCTGGGAGCTGATCTTTTCCCACAAATATGGCAACATGAATCAATCCCTCTCAATGGTTCCCTTGCTCGACTCTACAAAACCACCTTAGGCCATGTTGTTATGGGTGAGATCATCAGGCAGCAGGAAGAAGACTCGTCAGCTGTCACCACTCTCTTCACTGTCCAGCAGAAGAGAACCATTAGCAGCATCAATTTTGACCTGAAGAAATTTTGGGAGGTTGAAGAAATTAAATCGGTTGACCCTTCCATGAGCCCCAGCGATCAGGAGTGTGAGGAGCACTTCCAACGGACTCACTATCGACTACCAACTGGTCAATACGTGGTGCGACTGCCATTCCAAGAGACTCCTCCTGAGTTCCCAGACGCACTTTCTAATTCGCTGAAAAGGCTTCGGAGCCTCAAAAGGAAGCTTGATGCCAATCCGCCGTTACATGAGCTCTACACTAACTTCATGACTGAATACCACCAACTGGGACATATGCAGCCAACGAATGACCCTCCTAAGTTTGTGGTACCCCACCACTGTGTGGTAAAACAGACAACAGGTGCTCCGAAAATTCGCGTTGTCTTTGATGGGAGCGCTCATACCACAAACGGTTCACTCAATCAGTTCCTCCACGTTGGTGCTAAGCTCCAGAATGACAGCCGCCTCATCATTCTTTGCTTTCGACGACATCAATACGCGTTCACCACAGACATCGTTAAGATGTATCGCATGATACTCGTTGATAAAAGGGACCGTCCGTACCAACAAATCATATGGATGGATTCAACTTCCAACAACTGGATTCGCTATGAACTGTCCACAGTGACCTACGGCCTTACGTCATCACCATTTTTGGCTCTTCGAGTCATCAAGCAACTTGTTGACGATCATGGTCCTGAGTTTCCCGCTGCTGCCAAGGTGTTGACTGAGGACATTTACATCGATGACATCCTGAGTGGAGCTGCCACTGTGGCCGGATCTATTGATCTTCGAGATCAAATTATCGCCCTGCTGAGTAAAGCAGGTTTTAGTCTCAGTAAATGGGCAAGCAACGTTCCAGAGCTCATACCTCAGCTGTGCACTACCTCAGAGGCGGATTCTCAACCCATTTCTCTCGACGATGACAGCAGCTGGATCAAGCTCCTGGGTCTTCATTGGGACTATCACACTGACGAATTTCTGTTTGTCATAAACTCCATCGCACCATCCAGTACCAAACGCGGAATATTGTCAACCATTGCTCGCCTCTATGACCCCTTAGGCTTCTTGAGTCCTGTTGTTTTTCTCATGAAAACGTTCATCCAGGAAATTTGGAAACTCGGGCTGGACTGGGACCAAGAGATTACAGAACCGCTTCAGAAACAATGGAATCTTATCCTCAAGGAGTTACCCCAATTGGCACAGGTACGAATTCCTCGATTCATTCATGACTCCAATGAATCGGCTGTTCAAATCATTGGGTTTTCAGATGCTTCTGAGAAGGGTTATGCTGCAGCTCTATATCTACGCATAATTCGAAACGACAAAGATGATGCCAAAGTTTTTCTACTAACAGCCAAGTCACGGCTTGCCCCTCTTAAAACTATGACAGTTCCCCGCCTAGAACTATGCGGCGCCCTTCTACTAGCAGAACTATTGGCTTCCATCGAGCGGTTTCGTTGTTCACTGCACGGTACACAGATGGACCTTGTGTGCTTCACAGACTCGTCAATCGTGCTGAATTGGCTTCACATCCCGCCCTATAAACTGCATATATTTGTTGCTAACAGGATTCAGAAAATTCTCAACATTATCCCTGCGCAACATTGGCGCCATGTAAGCTCTGAAGACAACCCAGCGGATTTTGGCTCAAGAGGACTCCTTCCCACAGAAATCATCAGCAATTCTCAGTGGTGGAACGGTCCATCATGGCTCTCCGCATCCGAGCTAATGTGGCCCAAGTCATCAGTCGTTGCTCCTGGCATAACCTTACCCGAGATAAAACCTGATAAGCCCATCTTGATGACCACACATCGTCAAAACCCTCTGTGTGCCTGGATACAACGTTTCTCTATGTATGGGCCGCTGATCCAATCGTCTGCGTGGCTTCAATGGTGGCTTCACAATCTGAGGCATGTAAGCTGCTGTTGCTGTAGATTACGCACTGGACCTCTCAATCTGGCTGAACTCGAACTTGGACTGAAAATCTGCGTACGAGCGATTCAATCCCATCACTTGTTCCAGAACTCCACGCAGAACTTATTGGTAAAGGGTTTTGAAAACTTGCGTCCCTTTATAGACTCGGAGGGCATTGTGAGAGTGGGTGGTCGCCTTGAGAATGCTGCCGTACCTGATACACAAAAACACCCAATATTGCTGCCTCCCGATTCTCATTTCACAGCCCTTTTGGTCGACCATTATCACAGAATATATCTTCATCCAAGCGCAAGCACTCTTCAAGCCGTCATCCAAACCCGTTATTGGATTCCGTCCCTCCGGCGAATCATTCGATCTCGAGGCTTTCGTTGTATGCGCTGCTATCGGTCTCGAGCCAACCCTCTGAACCCTGTGATGGGAAATCTCACAACATGTCGTGTTCAAGGCACCAGGGCTTTCCTCCATGTTGGCGTCGATTTTGCTGGACCCTTTCAACTCAAGGAGTCCTCTCGTCGCAAGGCAGCAGTTGGCAAAGCATATTTGGCCCTCTATGTTTGCATGGCCACCAAGGCACTTCATCTGGAGCCTGTTACCAACCTCACAACTGAAGCATTTCTGGCCTCTTTTGACCGCTTTGTCTCCAGGCGTGGCCTTCCATCTGACGTCTACTCGGACAATGGAACCAACTTTTTGGGTGCCTCTAACTATCTTAGGGAACTTTATATCTGGTTTCAGAACAGCAGTACCCAGGACAACATCAAACATTATGCGCTCAAGCAAAGAATCACCTGGCATTTTAATCCACCGCAAACTCCTCATATGGGAGGGATATGGGAAGCAGGTGTCAAATCAGTAAAGGGTCATCTTCGTCGCATTGGTGCTCATCAACCCCTAACCTATGAAGAACTCACAACTCTCTTCACCAAAATTGAGGCAATCCTTAACTCAAGACCACTATGCCCTCTTCCTACCAGCCCAGATGAGATGAGTTACCTTAGCCCTGCCCATTTCTTGGTGGGCGGATCCCTGTTAGCCAGTCCTGAGCCCTCATACCTAGACACCAGAGAACATCTACTTACAAGATGGCAACTGCTGGGACAATTGACGCAACAATTCTGGGCCAGCTGGAAGTCCAACTATCTCTCAACTCTGCAACGCCGGCCAAAGTGGTTCAAGGATTCGATTAATCTAAACGTTGGCGACCTGGTCCTCCTCAGAGATACATCCGCTCCTACTCATTGGCCACTAGCCCGTATAGTCGAACTTCATCCAGGTAAAGATGATGTTGTGCGCGTTGTTACCATCAAAACTCCATCAGGCAAGCTATTCAAACGTTCTGTGGGTAATCTTGTTCCCCTGCGCCCCCTATCCTATCCTTCCTATCCAAGCAATCCTTAAATTTGACTCAAATTTGGTGGGCGGCATGTTTTGGCCAAGCCCCAAAAGAAGTAATAACAAAAAATTATCTATTATCTGTCCTTCTATGAAAATGGGATCTACCAGCGTCTTGCTCCGTGTTTGTTGACACCCCTCACGCCGCGCCTCTCCATTGTCATTTAACCAGCAGGCTCAAACATTCCATCAGTTCTACGGTCCACCCCGTTGACCACAACACTTGTCTCGTCAGTATCATCCATGAGCTCGAGGCTCACAGACTGGTCCTCGCTACCGCTATTGAGGGCCTATGTTTTGTTAAGAGCCGTCGTCGCGTTGTGAGTCGCAGTATCTCCCTCGCGACAAACAGTATCATCCATGAGCTCGAGGCTCACAGACTGGTCCTTGCTACCGCTACTATAGGCCCAAGTTTTTGTTATGAGCCGTCGTCGAGTGTGAGTCGCAGTATCTCCCTCACGACAAACCATACCATCCGACGCCCTCATTCCTCGCTATCCCGAAGGTGATCGGAACGCTACATATTACTTCCCCGTCACGAAGGGAAATAATCCGGGACGTCGTCGCCTATCAATTTACCCCTCGCCACGAAGGGAAATAAGTCGGGAACGTACTCAGCCCAACAGAGTTCGCGGAGACCGATACCTCGCGACTCCACTCGGATCTCGTCGGCGTTCCTTGTTGCCGCTTAGCCTTCGTCTTTCTCCGAAGTCGACATTTGATACCTGGCCAGGTCGTACATTTTAATTTAATTTAGTCATACCATCGCTTTATATCCGATTAAAGTAACTCTTTCCTTTCTATTTCGATTTGGTTTCTATTAATATTTCCCTACCTGGAAATAACAGAGTCTAAGGGGAAAACAGGGCATACTGGATTGGAATACCAAAGGAAAATTGAATCCAGGATGAGCAGATAAAATGTCATTTGGGAAACCTCTGGCAACAGGCTTATCTCGCAGACAGAATGTGTTGTAAGTTGAAGCATAATAACTCACCTGAACATCAGGTCCTGATTCCTCACCTGCAACACGATTGAAAACCAATTTTCAAGAAACCACACGAACATCAACAATGCTACAAGCAAGAGAATACAACGACGTCCCATCGACAAAAATAACTATTGCAACACTGTCGCTCTTGCCAAGTCTTGTATTGTCAAAGAAAAAACGATTAAATCATATTGTCAATTCTAATCAGTAATTTGAAACAGTGCCAAGATACGAGGCATCGATTTTTTTCCTCTTTAATCACCTACCGTTATCACGTTGCCTTCGATCTTCGCGGGCCTTTAGGATGCCAGATACATGAGCCAGTAGCATCTTTTCCACATTTCGAGCGTCATCGTCGTGAATAATGCCAGACTTCGCCTTGAAAAATTACCAGTGATTTATTAATGACTTATTATTAATTACATTCCAATTATAAGAACAGAGTACAACGAAAAATATAGTTTTTCCCTCATTTTGATTTACTATTCTCATTAAAATAATACAGCCTTGTAGTTGCATTAATCAAAATAAATAAAAAAGTACTTCTTTCTAATGAAATATTTCCACATGTTCCAAAAAATTTGAAATTTTTAGCTCAATAGCCAAACGGAGACAAGAGGATGGGTGAAATTGAGTATTTTGAAAATGGATTTTTAATGTTTTTGAAGACCAAGAGGGGTGCCAGAAAGCTGAAAGTGTTCACTTCAGTATTATTGCTGCTCAGCCTAAATTCTTGGATAGGCTGAGCTAGATTACAGCTAATGAACGAGGAGGACGTTTTACGAAACGCAGTAGCCTACTCCGCTACCTTTATGCTGTGCTTCCATTCTACCCTCTACGTTTGCCTTCTCCTCTATCCGGGTTCTTGTAAAGCCACCCACTGACGTTATGACTGTCGGGAAAGGGGTGAAGCAAAGTTTCCATCTCTTCACGACCGTTGGAGCGTGTGTGTGGACAGCCCTGACCGCAGTGCCTGACTAAACTTGTCGGGGTCACTCGGACGGTCTCGACTACCCAACAGTTGGGTTCTTCTACCCTATCTCCTGAGGTTGTCAGAGCGTGGAGCTGTCGTACTGCAACTTATCCAACTTTTGTAGCTCAAAGGCTCCAAAATTTGAAAATCGTGAGAAGGTGGCCGGGCACCACATCCGGGAATGGGGCTCTTGACTGGGCTTCCAACAGTGGCATTTTGTCTTCCTATCCCCTTTTCCCTCCCAGGCAGTCCCGTCACGAGATGATGCTAATCCTACCTGTTGGGTGGCCAGGGCGCATCGAGTCGCCGAAGCCTTAGCTCAGCAGGTTGCAGACGCCGTGGCTCGCGGCCACAGAATACCGCGACTAATCTGCGATTTGTAAAACGTCTGACGAGTCCACGTACTATAATTGCTGTTCAGCCCACATCCTTGGATAGACTAATCTAGTTTATAACTATTACACGAGGAGGATGTTTCAGCCCCACTGCTAAGAGGTGCCCGGAGGCGCCCTAGTCACTCCCGCCCACCCTAGCGGCCGCGTGGTTATCTGACGTGCAGTCAACGTTATGATTGGAGGTTGCGAAGCGTATTACGGGTAACGGCATACAGTCGATCATTAGTAATCTAAATACTAGTAATACGAAGACAGTCTAACTCACCATCTCCTTCGCAACCTCTTCAGCATTGTCCGACTCAATGTCAAAATCGAACTGTATCGCTTCATTTTCCTTGTATTTGTTACTCCTCTTCTTTGGATCCAACACTCTTAGTCGGAAAACCACCTTCGAATCATCTTGTTCGCTGTTCGCCTCGCGCGGAACCACTTCCAATTTGAGACCGATGTCTTCACCAAAAAACGCGTGATTGAGCAGCTCCTTGATTCCAGGTCGTTCTTCTCTTTTTAAGCGAATACACTGCTCGATTATGTCCCTCACTTCGGGATTTTCAACTTTATCGAAGCTCGCCGGTTTTATTCCCTGAAAGAAATTATTCATAAGTATTTCGACTAATCTGAACATACGATAATCTTTTTTTTTAAGGCAGATTACCTACGAATGCTGATTTTACTAAATTTACTACTCACACTTATGACTTTCTTATAAATTTGAGCCGGACCGGAACACTCAGAGTAGGGGTATTCTGAAGTCGCCATCTCCAACATACACATACCAAAAGCGTAAACGTCCACATTTTCATCGTAGTGTTCCTCGTACATTTCAGGCGCCATAAATTCCGGAGTGCCTAAGATAGCAATACATTTATCGAACATCTTCAACCATAAACACCATGTGTCAGCATAGGGACAAAAAGCTCAACTAACCAATCACAGATTTGGCGAAAGAGCGATTCTTGAGCGTCGCTAGGCCAAGATCGCCAATTTTCACGCTGCCGGACGTTCCAGTAATGAATATATTATCACATTTCAGATCACGATGTATTATAGGGGGAGTCCGCGAGTGGAGGAAGAGAAGACCTTTGAGGATTTGCCGACACCAAGACTTCAACACTTTGGGGTTGATTTTCTTGAATCTCCTCAAGTATCTGAAAATAAGAGAGGAATCAAATTTTGAACGTTACTTGCTCAGTTGATTAGTTATTACCTGTTTACGAACAGCTAAGATTTCTAGCTAAATTACCTAGGTTTTATGGTAAAATTTATTTGAGAAAATATTCCAAAGCTAATGCTGTTGCCAGCTAAAACTGAAATGTTTAGCTTAGCTAAGCTATACTAGCTGTGTAGATAAGCAGTTTTTCGTAAAAAGTTAGCTATTATGTATTAGTTATCATTATCCTATGGCAGCTAAATCTGTTTGCTTTACGTTTTGCCTAATAGCTAATAGCTAGCGGTTCCTCAATAGCTAACACTAAATTTATCTTTTAGCTATTAAAAAAGTTAATAGGTACCAGGTAGGGGGTAAAAAGTAGGTAGGTAGGTTTCTCTATTATTTGAACAATTAGCTAGTTAAAAAATCAGTTGCTCTGATAGACGAACTGGTCAATAGGGGCAGCGAGGGAGCAGCCCGACCCCTTCACCACAAGGCCAGTGTGCCCATCGACCAGTAATCCGTCAATATACCATTGAAATGAGCCTTGGGGAGGTGTGGGTAAGCCTCTCTTCCAGCGCTGCTTGAATGACCACTTTGAATTATGTGGAAGTTGGTCTCCTCAGGCATGACATCAGAGACTATCAGGAATGGCTCATCAACGTCGACTCTGTCCAGAATCCCTATTAGGCCCTTCAGCCGCGCTTTGTTAACGCCCTATTCTACTTCAATTGAAGCTGTTTTCATTTGACAAGCAACAGAGTGAAGCTGTTGTGATGTCGAACCACCAGGAAATAACTAATGGCCAAAGCGTATGTAATGTTAGTTTCGAGTGTGTGCAACAACCAATCAGAACGCTGACCGCACTGATGATCTCAAACTGCTGGTCTAAAAATTGTCCATAAATGAAGTAAGAGACAACTGGAAAATGGTCACCCCGCCGTCGAGACCCATCTTGTGACAAATTTCCAAAAGCTGTCGTCCAGACATGGCATACTTTGCGTCTGGAGCGGGTCTTGATCTGGATCCTGCTTCCCAATCAACAAAGAATCAGCCTTAAAGTGCTCAGAGTAAAATCAGCTCTCCTGGAGCAGGATTCCAGATGCTTACGCCGATTCAGCCATTTCAAGGCCAACCACAACAAATTACATAATCGCTGAGATTACATCCAAACTCACGTTTTCAAAGTCCCAGAAGTCATGAGCTCGGTGACTAGAACGATATATTTTCTTTTGGTGAGTGTAACTTCCCAGTAGTCGTAAAAACGCACGATATTCGGATGCTGTAAACCTTTTAACATTTCCGCTTCTTCCCGAAATCTTTGTCTTTCGCTTTTGTTCAATTTTTTCTCCTGTAAAATTGAATCAAAATTAAACGAAATTCATTCTAATGACTGTACAAGTCTAAAGTTAGTAAAAAATGACTGATTAATTAGTAAAATCATCACCTGCAATTCGCACCAGGCCACTGCCACTCCAGTCTCAGTGTCCAATCCCCTATACACAGTCTTAAAACTACCTCGCCCTATCTCATCTTCAAATTTGAGAAACCTGGAAAATAAAGTAGACAGGTCATTTCTGGTGGGTATCAAATTGAATGAACAATTCGTGCAGGGTCTTGGTACGACCAAAGGCTATGTCAATCGTCCATTTTGGAGATAAAAATTATTGTTTTCAAACTCAAAGGTTTCTTTGGAATTGGTTGGGGACCTCTTTCAGGATTCGGACGGTTCTCTAAACTATTTAGCCCAATCGAACCAAATTTGGGGAAAAGCGGGTGAATATGTGTTTTTTTTTAATTCGATTTTGGGGAAATTCTGGAAACTTGAGTATCCGGGGTGGCCGAGGTCGTTAAGGCGTCGGTTCCTGGGGCTTCAGACTTTTCTTCCCTAAATTAAAAAAATTTGGACGCTGAATTCAATGAGCTGGGTCCTGAAACGATTGGCACCCACCAGATGAGGTTATGGGTCAATATGGGTATCTGTCTACCCATTTCGAATGTGTTTTCGAGATTTCTGGTATCTTGGCGTGGGAGGTATCATTTTCCACTAAATTTTGGACGATCAATCGATTCAATTGAGTCCCATGCTCTTGGTCCGAAGAATAACCAACCCCTGTAAAAAATGTGTGTTTTTACGAGGCAGGAGCGATGATGACTCCTCTCAGGAACCGACATTTGCTGAGAAGTTCTTCTTTTGAATTTGGAATATTTATCTCAATTACCTACATTATTAGCCCGTTGTACATTATTTACTTCATAATAAAGGATGAAGTATTTCTTGAATATCAGCAACTCTATAGCCACATATCGATATTTTTCTCATGATAATATCATTTATCTTATAAAATACCGATATTTAACTATTTCGCAACGTCCCTGTCCATCCGTACGCCTGCCATACAGCACGGATTTCGTGAAGATGGATCTCACCTTCCGTGAGGTGACACTCCTACGGCCTTCTCTTCGTCATCTTCCTGTGACACGTGAGACGCCACTTCGTCCGAAATGTCCGCTCCGATCGGGTTACCGTCCGGCCCCTCGATCGTTGGAATTTGAAGGATCGACGTCGAGTCGTCAACTTCCGTCGAAGGCACCAGAGTTCGACCGGCTTCACTGTCGTCGGCGGCCAACTCGAGTCCGGCCGCTGCGTCTTCGGCCATGTCAGCATCCTGGACGAGAATGGAAGGAATCCTCATGATCGTCTGAATCAAATTTCACAGTACGGACGACAGGCAAAAGCCAAACTCACCTGGATTTCAGGTTCTGGATCTTCAGGTGGTCGGGCAGGTTGGACGTGGAACTGTTTTCTTTCTCGCCTCGGTGGTGGTGGCAAGGAATGACCGTCGCCATCTTTGGCGATCTGCGGCCTCCTCTCGCTGCCACTTTCGACAGGCGACTCCCCTCTCCGCCCCCTACCACTTCCGCCCACTTTCGGGAACGACACCTGAAATTAATCAAACTTATACGTCAATAAAAATCAAACAACGGAAACATTAAAGGATTGCCTTTAAACGATAATACTCTGAACAGGCGCGTAGAACCACCCATTAGAGGGATGATGAATTTCAAATCCAAATTAAATCTACTAAAATTACCGTCATAAAATCACAATAACAAACTTTGTAAGCTAGAGGAAATAGCAAATTCTGCAAAACTGGTTATGGAGATCATAGTCTTGTAGTTGTGCTAAGTCACATACAATTTGGCATTTGACCTTGATTTTTGGTTGGTTATTCACATAGAAATGGTTTAAAATAGACTTATATATCCACGAAAGCACAAACAACGTGAAATCGATTCCGGCTGTTAGGCCATCAATAGCAGTACACTGTTTGTGTGTTTTCGTGGAAATATGAGTATATTTTTACAATTTTTACAGCCTTTTCAAGTTGAGAATTATCTAATCTGAAAAACTTTCACAACTAAAAAGGAAGAGGGGGTTTTTATCCAAACCCAATTAACAAGTTTTTAAGGTAATTCAAGAATATTATTGGAAATAAAATTACTGAAAAAAATGAATGAATCGCAGGTTAGGTTTTTTACTCATTTCATTTTCAATAAAGTTCTATAATTGCCTCACAAACTTGTCCATTCGGTTTGGAAAACTCACTCTTCTTTTTAAAATGGGAATGTTCCTTGGATTAGAAAAACCCCAAATTGATTTGGACAATTCTCAATTCGACTAGGAATATCTACAACGGATTGCCACAATGTCACCGTTTCTTGTTATTCCTTGGGGTAAAATTATGGGGAAAACATTGAGTGTGGAGTGCCCTGGAATCAGTCCAATAGGTAGGTAGGTACCCATTTTAATACAAACTCCCATCCAGGCGCTAATCGGTCTAGAACCCATCTTAATCGATTCAGCGTCCAAAATTTAGTGGAAATTGATATCCCAAGCGCCAACATCACCAAAACCTCGAAAACAAATTGCTCAAAATACCTACTTTCACTCATATCCTCCCCAAATTTGAACCGATAGGGAAGAAAAGTTTTGAGATTAAACTACAGCCAAAAAGTCAGATTTTCAGACATTTCTCCTCTACTAAAATCCGCATAGACGGCGGACGGCATACGGAAATTTTGTCTGTTGGTTAGTTATTCGCCGCTTTAGAACATTTTTATCTGCTTTTTGGAAATCCACATCCGGCTCTATTTGTTCGAAACGTTTTAGCCAGATTGAACCAAATTTGGGGAAGGTATAAGGTACAATTTTTTAAACACGATTTTGGGACTTTCAGGGGATTAGGCGTGTGGAATATGATTTTCCACAAAATGTTGGACGCTAAATCGATCGAAATGAGTCCAGGACACTCCACTCTCAGTTTTGCGAGAATATGCAGCGTTCTTTAATTGCAAATATTTTATATATTGAATGGAACATCGATCAGGCGGATGAAAAATGTATTGCCAACTCGCTTGTGACGTCACAATTTTCTTTGGCTAAGACCAAGCAAACTGACATGATCAGACGGTGAGCTGATTGCGATTAATTGATGTTTTTGAATTGCGTTATTTCATAAATTGACTTATTTTATTCACCTTAGATGCAGTAAGACCAAGGCTGGATCCCGTTTTCACCGAGGGCCGAGGGCGGGACAACCGCGTGGACTTCTGTATATTTGACCCCTGCTCACGTGATGGATAAGAACTGGAAACGAATTTTTTATTGAGTGCAACGTCAATTTGTTGAAAGCGCGTTTTGAAGCAAGTCTTATCGTGAGCGCCAATCCTAAGATCCGGGTATGCACCCGTAACAATCGATATATCGATGCTACCGTTCGATATCGACATGAGACATTGTAAAGGCGCAAACTGATTATCTGTTTATTTTTTTATTGCTTTTATTCTTCATTTCATCTTTCAATATCTGATCGTATATGTCAAGTCGATACATCGAATGAAGCGACATGTCGATTGCTGGGCGTGCGGATCATAGGATTCTCCAAATCAAAAAAGTTTGATACCTGGAACAGATGATATCTTTGGGAAATTTCGTCCTGTTGAATGTTGTTCTATTGCCAATGGAAGGTAACGTCAAACGACAGCCGATATTAGAAGTATTTGAATGTCTAGTGTCATCACAATCCGAGTAAATGCCCGATGAAGTTGTGCTCGAGTTACCTGAAAAATGTAAAAAATTAACAATCACATTGAAACTGAATCATCAAAGTACCAATTGTGATTGAAGATGCATACCAGCTTTGTCTATTGGGATATTATTATTGCATGTTCGTCGGATTGTGCGTTGGCTATTGCTCATTGCATCCCTTCGCCGGTTGGCTGTTGTGGAGCCCTCGGGACTAGTGTTCGCCTTCAAACAACCGCAAATTCTGGGCAATTTGAGAGGAATTTCTGAACGTGGTTCGATAATTTTGCGATGGTTTTAGTGGTAAGAACAAGGATCAAACTCGAAGACTTTGTAGATCATAGCCATGCCAAAGTTTGACCTGTGAAAAGAAGAATTTGAATAGAAAAATTATAGAGATGGTTCAAGCCATTTTATGGTTTATTTTGGGCTTAATTGTAAGCTTTTTTCATGCTGTCACTACATCCATTATTCATTATTTATCCTTAATACCAATAACATGACCACAATCGTACTGTCTTATCTAATTCTACCTTATACCTAATAAAGTCTCCAATCAAAAATAAACTGTAAATACGATGTAATACCCCTTTTTTCCAAGCGGATATTAAGAAAAGATTGCACCTACACACAGAAACGCTCAAATTTGAGCCTTTATTAGAGAAAAAAATATCCAACCTGGCGAGTCCCGACCTTGATATCGATTATAATATAATATGGACCATATTAAAGTCCTCAAGGTTAGTCCACTTCTGCCCATAGAGCGCAGTCATTATTTTCAAGCTTCTCTCAAAAAGAGATGAACTATACCGGTAGAGGATCGATAAGTACTAGTATCGATATCAAATATATGAAGTATGATACCAGCAAAGTATCGATACAAATACAGTTCCATTTGCTGATTAAGACCATCTAGATGGAATTAGAAAAGGTACAACAAATTCCCATGCCAGTATTGGAATCAAATATCAAGTATCGATAATCGTTCAACTCATTCTCACTCAACTTGTGCTCATGCTTATCATCACAATCAAAAATCATTCCTATTCCTATCCTTCTCTGAATTGAATCCTATCTGGGCCTAATTTTTTAAAATCATGAAACGAAAGCGTTTTTCCGGAATATTAAATTGATTTTTTTATCAGTAACTATTGATAGAAAACAGCTAAGATCTTGAACCCATCAACTTAGGACAGATGATGAGCATCATCCAACCGTTGCATTGCTGTACTTGAGGACGAATTACCACTAACATGTTGTGACAAATACTTCAATGACGTACATCAACCTGTTGTGAACTTACGAAAGGTCAAGTTAAGATGTATGCAGTCGAACGCACTGCGGTGGTACGAAGTGAGATGGGATTGCGCTCAAGGATTAGGTTTTTCCCGCATCTTCAAGTGATTTTCTTGAATTTAGACTTTTAAAGGAGGAAATGGCGATCAAAAGCGAACTGAAGGAACCAATATATTGACAGTGTTAACCTGCGTATGCCTCAACATTCCGACTCGGATCGTCACCGACTGGCCACACAAGGGCCAAAAGCGTTCAACATTCTGACCTCTACGAGTCACTTCGGAGAAAACCATCTCAATAAGCGCAAGTGGCTATCTACGTAGCGATTTGAGCGGCCTTAATTCAATTACTCGGCTATTTCACAAATGGGACTCAGGGGTTCTACCCACCTTATTGGCGCAAGCTAAAATTAACTCGATAAATACGCCAGCTTGCAATGGAAATAGACGTGCGTGAAAGCGGCGAAATGGTTTTATGAACGCTTTAACGCAGTCGGACGACAATCGCAGACGGCGAGTGTGAAGCGGAGAGAAGAAAAATTCAAGAAACTACGTTCTAAACTCAGTGAGAACCCTACCTTGACCACGTACTATGATGGCTCCGACCAATTTCACTCGAACAGCGGGTATCAAAAGATCACTTCTCGTCGTGGAAATTCATCACTTTTCGACTTCAATCACGCGTCGACTGACTCACTGGACATCAATCATAGTTCGCACCAACTGATAAACACTTGCAATTCGCTAGAAATGAAGAAAAATTCACTATAACTCAATTCAGAAACAACTTCAGACGAGAATCTCGGTAGCCTCCCTGCTCCTGCCCTTCGTTTTCGCTAATGATATCGATTGATAACGCTTACGTAGGAACATATCGATGTTAGAATGTGGTATCGATAGATACAATCCGCCAAAACTCAAAGTTCGCCTCTTGGAACGACGTTATTTTATTCAACCGCGACTCATAATGTGCATTAGTGTTGATCAAAAACTGTAGCAGCTAAAGCAAAAATTAAAAACCGCTGTAAAATGTCCTTCAACTCATCTATAAAACACCGACAAAACTAATTTACGCAGTACCTATAATAAATCGATACTTGAATTTGTTCAATTGAATTTGAACTATTCGATTCCAGAGTTCAAGGTCTTGAGATGGATCGTTATTTTTCACCTAGACTTTTTTCCCTTCTGAAATGAACCAGTGCAGAATTATAGGACTACCCAAAACAACTCTTCTAACGATTAGTAATTTGTTCACAATCCTACGAGAAAATTTGTTTCGCGAAGATTTCTTCAAACATATAAATTAAACCTGTCAACATGTTAAATACTCATTTCAAGGACTTTGAAGAACTGCTCCTCAACAAATCCGAGATTGAAATATATCCTAACTTGGCAGAGGAGGTTTTATTACTCAATTTTATTAGGTAGAAATAAGCTGGATACAGAATGGAAAAAGTCACCTGAGTCTGAAAAAATATTATTTTGAGATAACATAAGCTTTAATCCCATGAATATCAGTGACAGTAACCGTTCTCAGTAACTACTAGTGATTTCATGGCCGTTGCGTTTTGCGACTTGGCCTCGAAACACAAAACAAGTGGAATTGTTTCGATACATCGTTCAACACAATCGAAATTTAATCGAACACATGTTTTGTGTCGTCGATCAGTGTTGTTTAGATATTCCTCTTGATTGGGAAAGACAAATTAATTATTCACAAAATTCTTATGATTTGATTCTGAAGGACGATAGTACTCGCTAGACAATGAGAAAACTATAATGAACGAGATCTGCCCGAGTTCCGTAAATTCATTAACAATCGATTTCATACAATCGAAACTTTGTTTTGACGGGGACGGAGTGATAGTGGTTCTGCGTTCTGCTCGGATTAGTTTTATCTACGTTTGGATATGGAAATACGACGCTACAACTGACAAAGGAACAAAGAAATAATTTTACTTTTGATTCATGTGTTGTCCATGTGACAGTGACTGTGTCCAGATAGCCTCTTCTTATGAAATCTCCGTCGCGAATCCTGTTTAAGTCGGGAATGAACAAGGTATATTTTTAGAGAATGATATATCGTGGTTTCTTTACGTCGTATTGATGTTGAAAGGCGATATCGGGCTAAGTGCGTAATTTATTGTTTCTATTCTCATCGTCGAAAATGAGCAGTAAACAGGGGATTATTGGCTTGAGATTCAACCAAGACCAGGGCTGTTTCACTTGCTGTATGGAGAATGGGCTGAGAATATTCAACGTGGATCCCCTAGTGCACAAAACTAGTTTTGATTTTGAGTCGATGGGCAGTTTGTCGCAGTGTGAAATGTTGCATAGGACGAACATTTTGGCGCTGGTGTCGGGAGGCAGTCGACCGAAATTTGCCAACAACTCCGTCCTGTTGTATGACGATCACAACTCGATAGTTTTTGTTGTATTGATATTTCCATCGGCAGTTAAAACTGTCCGGTTGAGGAAAGACAAAGTTGTCGTCGCCACAGCTCATCAGATAAATGTTTTTTCATTTCCTGACAAAATTGAACGATTGTTCACTTTGGAGACAAGATACAATCCTTTGGGATTGTGCGAGATTACGCCAATTTTGACTGGAGAACGACACTTGCTGGTCTATCCAGGGCATAAGACTGGAAGCGTTCAGCTGATTGATTTGTCAAACACTGAGGCTGGGATATCGAGCGCTCCTGTGGCAATCAACGCCCATCAAAACGATCTCGCGTGTATTGCCATCAATCAACAAGGCACACTTATAGCGACTGCCTCGGTCAAAGGGACACTGATACGAGTTTGGGACACGACAAAGCGGAAACTCCTGGTTGAGCTGCGTCGCGGCACTGACCCAGCGACCGTCTACTGCATCAATTTCAGCCGAGATTCTGAATTCCTCTGCTGCTCCAGCGACAAAGGCACCATTCACATCTTCGCCCTCAAAGACACCCACCTCAACAAACGGTCGTCCTTTTCTAAAATTCGACTTCTCGGCACCTACGTCGAGTCTCAATGGGCTTTGGCAAATTTCACCGTAGCCGCCTGAATGCGCCTGCGTCTGCGCTTTCGGCTCCAGAAATACAGTTATCGCTATCTGCGTCGACGGCACTTTCCACAAATACGTCTTCAACGCCGATGGTAATTGCAACCGAGAGTGCTACGATATATTCCTAGACATACCCTCAGACGATGAGTTCTTGGTTTGATGTTAATCAGCCTCCTTTTCCGCGAAGTGCCAAAATGTCTCACATCTTTGGTGAGTCGCGTTCGTATCACTCACGCTGCTGACCATTGTCTCAAACCATTGTGGATTCAGGTTGATTATTCAGCATCTTCGACGTGAGGAGTGGGACCCTATAGTGAACCCATTTTTCGTGAAAAGAAGAAAGCTACCAGTGATGTAGAATAGAAACTGTACCACTTGATGGCAATCTACGTTTTGGGTATTTTGAAAGGCCAAATCGACAAGTTCCAAATGTATCAAAATACATTTAGAAAAGGTTGCACGAGGAGGAAAGTTGATATTGTTCTCCTGTATCGAATGAACTACAAGATTGTATTTGTTTGTAAATACTATTTATACAAAACCTATTTTTCATTGATGTGCATTAAAAGTTGAGATTTGTTAGTTGTATATTTTATGTTGCCCACTAAGATACTCCTATTTAAAAATGTTGCGTGACCATGTTGGGGAGCGTTAATAAGGAGATTTCACAATTCCTTTTCATGAATGTTTTCCAGCCTAAACTCATCACTGAGAAACTCTCTAGGATCTAGGTACATTCCTTAATACTCTCCGACGCTTCCTGGACACTCATAAATTTTTCTTCATTCAGGCGTTTTGAATTTGAGTGGGAAGAGGCAGAGATGAGGGCTGACGTCATTGATGTAAACAAGGCTTACCAACAAAAGAAGAGGAGATTGTAGTGAATCACAAGGGATGAAGGCCAACTTAATGGTGTCCTAGGATGAGATATTTATTGCTGAATTTTGAAGAATATTTTTCATCATATTCCCACACATTTGTGGCCAAACACATCAGAAATCACTACCTACATGATCAATGTTTACTGAGCCACAAATACATCAAATTCTCTTCACAAATTTCATGTTGGATTGGTAAATTTCTCATTGTTTTTAAATCTTAAACTACTTCATTTAATTAGAGTCATTTTGAGCGCAACAGCCAATAAGATGGCTAGTAGTCGGGGAATTAAGAGTTAATTAATGACTTCAGCTAATCGAGAGGCTTTGGCTTGCCTTTTATTTTGGCGCTCTGAAAGGTCAACATAGCTTCTCTCTCATATATATGGAGTATAATAGAGCATTCTATGTTGGCTCTAAAGTCAGTCACTTCAACAGCAGGGTATGGCAACAGTTATGAATTGGTTCTGAAGGGCAATAAAAAGAAAACTACTCGACTTGGAGAAAAGTTTATTTGAATCAGTAGAAAATCCCATTTTGGTTGGTTATTCGACGATTAATCAACACAATATGCAACCATGCCCATGGTATGATGCATGGAATAATACTTATTCGATGCATGGAATAATACTTATTCGATGGGGATGGGGGTCAACCTCTTCCATTGTGAAGGTTTCGGACCGACTTTAGTCGTTCGATTTGACTCATGGAATAACTCCCATGGATTTGACTTTTCTTCTCAGGCTTTGGAATCATGATCACATCGGCTATTTCCGCAGTTAAGATAAAATGGAGAAGCTCAAAGGTTTGATTTATTCACTACAACTTTCTGCGTCAAACCAAGACATTTTATTTTGTTGTACAACAAATACAACTTACTGATAGCATGTTTGATAACTACTATCTTGCATGTTTTTATGCTTCTCTGCTGCTGTTTACTTTTATCGTAGAAAGTTAGTTAGCTGCAGTTTCATGTTAGCGAAAGTTTAAAATTACATGAAACTCGATCCTGAACGCTGAACGGTCCCACGGTTGGACCTAGGTAAGCATCTATTGTAAATTTTACTTCAATTTCATTCCTTGTTTGGAGGTGATCAGCATCAGTTATTCACTTCTGCGTTTAACTATTCGATTGCCCGCCCGATATGGCATTTAGGCATTTACCTGCCAACTGACAACTTACCTGCTTTGACTCACGCTGGGCGGTTCAAGAATAGTTAGAGCTGTCAATTTTCTAAATAAATAGAACTATCGATGCCAAATGCGTTGTAGTGTAACGCCCAAAAAGTGGCATCGTAAATCGTAAATTCTTGTAGGAAGGAAATACTCAAACAGCTTGTTGAGATGAATAGTCGCAGATTAACAGTTTGATAGAAAGGCTCACTTTTAAAACGAGCAATTCTACGGGAAACAGTAGCTAGTTAGATATCTATTAAGTTTAATGTCAGATAGCAAAAAATGAAATAAAGATGCTCTTCAGGTACATGATGTGGCAGTCTCAGCTTCCAAACAAGACCTGTTATTCTCGTTGATTCTATCTTATTTTATTTTATTATTTTTCTATTCCAGATACCGTGATACATTTTGAGCTTTTAATAAAACTTATCAGAACTTTACAATGGCGCATTATAAGGGAGCAGCCAGCGAAGCTGGAAGAGCTATGCAGCTCATCAAGAAGAGGGAACAGGCTCAAATGGAAATTGAATTCAGAAAGAAAAAGATTGAAGAAGACTTAAAACTATCCAACATCGAAAACAAATTTGCCGCCCATTACGATGCCGTTGAACAACAACTTAAGGTGAGAGTGTTGTGTAAACGTTAGGTTCAACAATTTAAGCAAATTATGATTTTTAAAATATATTTATTTTTTAACGGTTTGTAGACTTCCACCATCGGTCTTGTCACGCTCGACGAGATGAAAGCCAAACAAGAGAACATTGTCAAAGAGAGGGAGAGGAAATTAGCTCAGAAACAAGCGGAAAAAGAAAGAGAACAACAACGACAACTTGAGGCGAAGCAGGCGGAAAAAAATCGTCAGAAGAAACAGGTGCTAAGAATAATTATTAATTCAATATGATTCACGAAGGGCTGAGGTGGACTCGTATGGTGCAGTACAACAGAACAAAATAAAGTAATATGATCAGATCTTGGAGCAATGATTGAGAATTGGAGCCGCCATGCTTCTGAAATGGGATGTATGGCGTTTGCCGTTGCAATGTCGCTTTCCGCCAGTTCTGTCAAGCTCATTCCAATAGGTTATAGGACTCATTCTAACGGTTAGGTACCCATTTTGACCCATACCCACCTCCAGGACCCATCTCATTAGATTTAGAGTCCAAAATTTAGTGGAAAATGTTACCCTACATGCCTAATTTCCAATAAATCCCAAAATCGAGTTTCAAAAAACGTTTTTTTTTTTTTTTTTCATATTCTCCCAAAATTTAGTACGATTGAGCTGAAAACTTTTGAGAACCAACTAGGGCCGGAAAGAGGTCTTTGAACGAAATCTCAAATTTTTCTACTACCAAAACGGCGGATGGACATTTCCGTTTGGAGGTAATACACATCAAAACTGAAGTTTTATATATTAAATGGGGGGGTTTTACACATCAATGGAAAGGGAAAGCAATAATAACAAATTAGCGAGTGAAACGTGACATTCAACAAGTAAGAAATAACATAATGAAAGGAAGAGAATGAATAAATTTCTCATGTGAAGCTAGTCGTAACGAACGGCGGCAGTTATAGACTTTAGAATGAAGCGAATCAACAGGCACTTGAAAAAGAATGGCATTTAGAAGGGATGGATGGAATGTCTTCATCATGTTGTGTTGCACTGGAGTAGGTTCATGCGGGCTAGCATTGCGGGGTTTAAAACTAATGTCAAACGAATCATTTCTGTTAATCTCCACTTTGACCTGAAAATGTGATCTATATTCATTGAATAATCAACCTGTGTAATCAAGTCCATGGTCAACCTCACCAATTGGCTCGAAAATTTGACTGTATACTATGTTTCTTGATGTCTAAATCAAAAAGGCACTGCATAATATGCACTGCCCCTGTCATGGCGTCCTGATATATATCGATTATGGAAAAACGATGGATATAAAAAAAACATCCACCTGTCATCTCTTATCAGTTACAGTAACATCGATACAGTGATGTCGAAATCGATATTTAGACGCCTTATCAAGCGGGTTATCAAGGGGCCAGCAGTGCATTTCTACCAAAGAGGCAAAATGTCCAGTCCGCCATCCGCTCCGTTTTTGGTTATAGGAGATTTTCTAAAAGCTTGAAACTATAAGCCAGGGCCCTCTTTTCGGTTTTATTTGGTCCTTGAAACGTTTCAGTCCGATTGGACTGAATTTGGGGAGGGTTTGGGTAAAGCAGGGTTTTTCGAAACTCGATTTTTGGGACTTTTTGGGAACTAGTCATGTGGGTTTGTCGTTTTCCTCTAAACTGTGAAAACTATCCTATTCGTGAAACAGGGAGTTTTCTAAAGGTTCTAGGCTTGAGGTAAGTTTACAATAAATGTAAATTTCAGTGAAATTTATGTTATTGGTTGCAGTGAGCTGAATGATAACCTTTTTTATGCGCTTGAGCAACACCTGACAGAACTGCTGAAAGCAATGTTGCTACTAAACCTCAATTATTGCTTCAACGATCAATGAGATTGCATATTGGTTCATGGCAAAATAGCTTTACATACAGAAAGGACTGTACTTCAACCCATTTCGACCAGATTTTTTGTTGTTGCTGTTGCAATTTTTTGAATTTCAATGCTAATCATAAAATTTAGAGATAGGTTGTCTTGAGTTTGTGTATTCATTGATAGAAATGAAATAGGGAAAGAAATAAGTAATAAGTTTTGCAATATATTCAATAATTTACTGTATTTTCAAGATACAAGCGTTGTCGTTCTCGTTGAACGAAGACGGCGAAGAAGAGGAGGAGGAAGAGGAAGAAGAGGAAATCTTTGTCCCAGTGAAGAAAGTGAGAAAAAATCCTGAAGTCGATACCAGTTTTTTACCAGACAGAGAGCGAGAAGAGCAAGAAACGAGGTTGAGAGAAGAACTAAGACAGGAATGGGCCGCCAAACAGTCTTCGTTGAAAGAAGAAGACATCGACATCACCTTCAGCTACTGGGACGGCTCAGGACACCGAAGAACCGTTCGAATGAAGAAAGGTTTCAGCGCTCTTTTCTTCTTTATTATTCTTTTTCAACGTTTACAATTATTCTGAACATTATTATAAATTCTTTCAGGTAATTCAATTTACCAATTCTTGCAAAGGTGTTTGGAAACCCTTCGACGAGAGTTTTCTGAATTAAAAACCGTAACCGCTGATCAACTTATGTACGTCAAGGAAGATCTTATTCTGCCGCAGCATTACACGTTTTACGACTTCATCGTGACAAAGGTAAAATGGTTAAATTTATGGTTTATAATTTTCTTATTGACACCACATCAAGCTCTTTTGTCATGTCCTTCAATCAAAACAAAATTTTTGCTCGTGCGATACTGAGGGATTAATAAACCATTGTGGCGTGAACAATTAGCGAAATTGTATTCATAAATACGATGGGAATGAATTCACATTTAGTAAATTAAAAATTCGCCCAAGAATCGTCCCTAATTAATGCATGTGTAAACCTGTTGATTTATTAATTGCCATTCGTGCCGTTTTTAATACTAGGACATTTTCTAAAAATTATTTATTTTGTTCAGGGACCTCTTTCTGGCTCTAACTGGTCTTCAAAACGTTTCAGCCCGATCAGACTAAATTTTAGGAGAGAAATGTCTTTTGAAACTCGATTTTCAAGACTTTTTGGGAACTAGTTATGAGTGGTATCATTTTCCTCTTAAATTTGGACGCTAAATCTATTGAGATGGGTTCCATACCAATTGGCGCCCATTAAAGGTAGGTATGGGTCAAAATAAGTGCCTATAAACCTTTTATGAAAGTTGGTTTTTGAGATTTTTGTATACTTAGGCGTGTAGGGTATCATTTTCCACAAAATTTTGGACGCTGAATCGATTGAAATGAGTCCAGGACTCTCCACACTTACTGTTTTCCTTATACTCCTTTTCTAAGGAATAGCCAACCCTCGTGGTACAATTTGTAGCGTTTTTCTACGTAATAATATGAAATTATTGGCCCTCGGGCCCGCAATAATTGAGTTAGGATAGAAAAATTGACATGTGTACACATAGGTATGTTGTTGCGAACGAAGAACAAAGTAAAATCAGTGTTCTCACAACTATTCAAGTAGCTACATCTTCTTATGCTCATTATGTACATTTTTTGTGAGATATCTAAATTTGTAGTATGAATATAGATTAATTTGAAGAAAGAGATGATTGTGAATCAGTTCACAAAGAATAATTTGAATTAAATCACAACCTTATTTATAAATAAAGTTGCCCCTCTTTTGTAGAATGAATTTCTTCGTGTCTTGTTCTTCTTGTTCCGTAACGACTCGTCGTGAGGCCGTAATACTACTCGTATCAGTTTTAATCACTATTCAAAGCCCTACAGTAGAATAGAATAATTTGATTTATTGGCATAATGCATGTAATAAGTACATGTAGAAAGACATTATACAAGAATTGATTATTATAATTGGTTATTCCACGGACCAGGCGCATGGAGACTCATTTTTTCAACATGAGGAAAATGGGGGAAACAGTGAGTGTGGCGGGTCCCAGACCCATTCCAACCGATTCAGGGTCCAACATTTAGTGGAAAATGATACCCCACACGCCTAGGTACCAGAAATCTCGAAAACACACGTTCGAAATGGGTAGATAGGCACCCATTTTGACCCATAGCCTCATCCAGAGGGCACCAATTGTTCCGAGACCCGTCTCATTGGATTCAGCGTCCAAAAGTTAGTGGAAAATCATGTCCCAAACGCCTAGGTACCAGAAATCTCGAAAAATATATTCAAAATGGATAGATAAATACCCATTTTGACCCGTAACCTCATCCAGAGGGCGCCAATCGTTCTGGGACCCATTTCATTGGATTCAGCGTCCAAAATTCAGTCAAAAATGATACCCCACACGCCTAGGTACCAGTGGAAGAAATTATACCACCCCCTTGCCAATCCTAGGACCATTCATTGCGTCCAAATTTAGTGGAAAATGATACCCACTGCCAGATCGCCAAAAATCTCGAACAAAATTTTCGGAAATATACATTTGACCCCTGCCCAGCCCGAATTTGGCATACCTAAATCGTCTGAAAATGACCCTTGACCTAAATTAAGATTTAGAAAATGTTTCTACTACCAAAAACGGTTGCGGGACTGCGGTACGACATTGACTTTTTGATTTAGACACCTGAAACGCCCAGAAAAAAATTTTTTGGACCGAATCGGAGAGTTGCCGAATTTCCTATTATCCTGCTCAGAATCGGCCCTCCTAAATCAGCCTTTATTCAGTTTACTAAACATGTCAGGAATTGATCTTACAGGAGTTGAGGAGCTGTTACACTCTATTTTATGCATTTTTTTGCAGTTACGGTTTTAATTGGGCAACTGATGAGCCTGCGCTACGCACATGCGTGACACAGCTTCTATGATCAGATCCAATGCCTGTTTTATAAAACATTAAGCAGAATTGCATTGTTAACATAGGATGTTCAGCATATCAAACTCTTGATGTATCAGAACAGTAGTGAACAGTGAACTCTTCAGGGCTATTCTGAGGATAACATTTTGAGCAACCTGCAAGGAGAAATATAGAATTTTCATGATCGGTTGACTTTTAATATCATCGTCATTTTTCACAATTTTCCTTGTATTTCTTCAATTCATGAATTCTGATAATTTCAGGCGCGAGGTAAAAGCGGTCCCCTTTTTATGTTCGACGCACACGACGACATACGAATGATAAGCGACGCCAGCGTTGAAAAAGAAGACTCTCACGCCGGCAAAGTCCTCCTGAGGTCGGTATTACCTTCACAATGTGTTAAGATTGGTGGTCAATTGTACTACTCATTCGCAACAAGAAGTGTCTCCTGGACTTTTCTTTTTGGAGGCTTCGCTTCCGAGTTATTCACGAAGACTTATTTCGTGTATTGAACCTGATGTCACTAAAATGGTTGTAACTCCCTTAATTTTCAAGATATCTCAAATCCGAGTACACCGTTGAAAAGAGCATTAAATTTCCCTTTTAATGTGCCCCTCAACGTTTCCAATAATTGGGACAGTAGGTAATAATATTCACTAGTTTAGCCTGAAGTTGGGAAATTAATGAAAACGCCACAACAGTTAGCATTCAGCCGGGTGAAGAAAACCTTTCCCTCAGAAAAATGCCCTTTTTATTCGTGGAAAAACTCCTCAAAATATCAGCTTTCCAACGGTATATTTAAATTTATTTTTGTGAAGTCATTAAAGGAGAAATTACGTTTTGCGAGGGAAAATTGAAAATTTTTATCGAAATCGTGAATTTTTCGTGAATGCTGACTTTTGGACTAATTTTTGGTTGGTTATTCCTTGAATAATCAACTTGTTTTCATGCACCTCTCCGATTCGGCTCAAAATTTTTTTCTGGGCGTTTTAAGGTGTCTAGATCAGAAAACCAAAATGTCCGTCCGCCGTACGCCGTCCGCGCCGTTTTTGGTAGTAGAAAATTTTCTAAAAATCTGAAATTTGGGTCAGGGGTCTGTTCCCGGCCTAGAACGGTCCTCAAAACTTTTCAGCCCGATCGAACCAAATTTGGGGGGGTAGGGGTCAAAATGTGTTTTTTGAAAAATGGATATTCGAGATTTTGGGCGATCTAGGCGAGTAGGGTATCATTTTCCACTAAATTTTAGACGCTGAATCCAATGAAACGGGTCCCAGAACGATTGGCACCCACTGGAAGAAGTAATGGGTCAAATTGGGTATTTATTAGCCATTTTGAATATGTGTTTTCGGGATTTCTGCTACCAAGGCGTGTGGGGTATAGTTTTCCACTAAATTTTGGACGCTGAATCCAATGAATTGGGTCCCAGAACGATTGGCACCCACTGGAAGAAGTTATGGGTCAAAATGGGTATGTACCCATTTTGTATATGTGTTTTCAAAATCTCTGGTATCTAGGCGTGTGGGGTATCATATTCCACTAAATTTTGGACCCTGAATCGATTGGAATGGGTCTGGGACCCACCACACCCACTGTTTTCCCCATTCTAGGAATAACCAACCCGTGTGTAAGAATTTGCAGATTTTTTTGTCTTCTTTTTCTTCTTTCCCTTTTTTTTGTGGATTTTCTAAGCTGAATGGAATTGGAGACTCATTATTAGGCAAGATGCTAATGTAAGCTCTGGAACAAAGCTCGATGTTGGAGCAGTACCAATCAAGGGCATTAGCACCATACCTAATCATTTTCAAGGTAGCGATGATACTTGACAGTGTCAATTCATTTCAGCTTGAAAAATAGTTCAGTAGTTGACCTTTCATATTCGTATGAGTTGATTTTTTCATGAGAAAACAACGGTTTAGATAAAAATATTTTATTTTTTTCCACATGAAATGTCATTTTTACCCATAAATTACGTCCAAGAAATAAATTTCAATGCTCCGTAGCAAAAAAAGGAAAGCTGATATTTTGGGGAGGATTTTTCTACTTTACCACAGGACTGTTGGCTGAATTAGAGAATACCAGTACTTCAATTATTGGAGACGTTGAGGGACCCATAGAAGGGAAATTGCAAATTTGACGCCCCATGATTTTCCAACGGTCTCCTCAGATTTGAAATTATCTTCTAAATTAAGGGTGTTATGGCCGGCTTAGTGATATCAGGTCGTAAAAATGCTAGTCGTAAGAATCGTGAATTAACTCAGAAACGAAGCCTCTAATAAGAAAACTCCTAGAGACACTTTTAGTTGCCAATCAGTTGTAAAATCGATCCCTTAAAGGCCATCAACCTTAATATGCGACGTTTTCTACAGTAAAGAACTGTGGTGAAACCCCCACCTGATATCAGCAATTTTACGTCCGCAGGTCCTGGTACGAGAGGAACAAACATATTTTCCCAGCGAGTCGATGGGAACCGTTCGACCCTACGAAGAGCTACGACAAATACACTGTCAAGGACAAGAAGAAATAAGACTCCCTGTAGTTATTTACTCCCTTTTATAATAAATTATTGAACATTTGTCACAATTTTATCAAGTCCCTGAGTGAAGAAACCAGGTACCGAGTAAGATCTTGCATATCTAGTGGTTTTAAAGTTTCCTTTATTCTAGAAAGAAGCGGTTGCTCTGCTTGATGACGTCATTTACGGTGTCAATTTGAACTTACCGATGGAGGGCGTCATTTTGGAAGATCCATGCCGCATTAGTGAACACCTCAGAACAGAGTTGGATTACCTGTATATTGGTAGGAGGACCTTATACACTTCGTTAAGGTACACCAGCGTGTACTCTCTTTGCTTCAGAAGCATCGTCCTGTTTGATCTGAAACATACAATTTAGGCAGTTCGATGCTGGTGTATCTACCTTATTTGATTTATGTAATTTAATTTAATTAGAAGTTCTGAATCAGGCAGGGGTCTCGTTTAATCGTTTGGGGAAAACTCAGAAGGTTTGTGGCACGGTATCACGGGTACCACGTTTCACTTTCAGGAGAAAAAATATCAGGGTCCCGATATTGAAGAAACAATTCCAATACATCAATATATCGTTGAAAAATATCGATATTTTGATATTTTTTGAACATCCTGACATTACAGGCGCAATTGGATGCAAATATAGGTTGAAATAAATTCAATTGAAACTGTCAAATCTACTTTCAAAAGTAGTTTATTAATTTTTTACAACTCCAACGAAGTACTTATCTACAAGTCGAGGATACGAATCAATTCGAAATATTTCATTCATAGTCTGTACAACCGAGGCACTCAAGTCGTAGAAAATAATTTCTATTAACAGCCGTCTCCATTATCGTTGATATCACAATAAAATTTGGTAAACGACGAGATTTATTTTCCAATTTATTATGAAAAAACCAAAAAAATAACGAGTGAAGGTATCACGAAAAACGTGAACAGAAACGGGGATTGATTTGCGACATTAGCGCTGCAGTGGAGACAGTTTGAAATCTAGGAGCCAACAACGGATACAAATCACTCCCCATTTCTGACCACAGAACAATATTCTTCAGTGACCCCTCATTTAAATCAAAGTCAACACTTTTCTCATTTATACGAGCTCTAAAAAGTACAGCAAAACAAGAGAGAACAACCGGTAGAATCCTCAGAGAAAACAATCAAACTTACAAGTCAGTGGTAGTAGGAACCAATCAACCCAACCGTGGAAAACATCCATATTACTAAAAAATATAAGATATACAATAATTTTCGTTCAAACGACAATTAAAGATCATAAGACTAATTTAATATCATTAAATAATAACTTTTTTAATAAAATAATTCAGACAACAAAAAGCGCTAAGCAGCCTTCAGGGCACATCTTGGACAGTTATCACTCGAAATTTTCACTTTATATGCTATATTTCCCAAACAAGTAACAATACATGATGCCGTATGTTTTTTTCTATATAAATACACAATTAACGGTGTTAAGGGCACTTTGACTGTATTTTGGCAAGAGATACAGGTATGGGAGTACTAAAACGAGTTTGAAGGAGCACCAAGAGTAAAGCATACGATATTAAAGCTAGTTAATAAGCAGTAAAAGTGTATAAGTATGAAGTGGAAAATGGCAATATACGAAGCGATTTGGATAGTAAAGAAAATGTAAGAATTTTGTAGTATGTAATCAGTTCATAAACAAGGGCAGTCTGGTTAGGTTGAATTTTATCAAAATTTTATTGGCCATTTCAGCATAAAAATCTACAAGTAGGAACCTCAAGGTGTAGAATAGACTCGATAAACTCAGAGAACGTGACAAGAGTCGCGGTTTTCTCCATTTACAATTAGCAGAGGCTCACAAAATTAAAGTGGAATCTAGCATACACGCGCTGCTGCTGTGTAATCAGAAAGGTCGCAAAAGCTTCAGTAGACAAATGTGGAGGTAACGCGTGGGGTTTTGTTGGAAAGAGTAAAAAAGTAGCAGAAATGATAAGCTGTAATCAGGTGACGGTCCAGTTAGGCATCAACTTAGCCAGAAATTCAACTTGTCTTGTGATTACATTGTATTCGTAATGCAGGGATGATTTTGGAACGCTCTGACTAGTTTTTCCAGGAAATGTACACCAGTTGTATCAGGTGACGGACATAAATCGTGTCAGGGGACGTACAACAGTTTCAGCTGGGGACATCTTGGGATATAGGTGGATTTGTCAAGCGTCAAGCTAGGGAACACCAGACGTGTCAGGCAGCAAACACCATGTGACACACCAATCATGTCAGATTTACAGGTGCACCAAAAAAAAATTGTCAGTTGCGTTCTGGGAACATACAAAAGTTAAGTTTGGGGGAGAACTTCAGTCATGACGGGACAAACAACAATTCCAGCTGGGGACGTCTTGACCATACAGGTACATCTGTCAAGCAAGAAACAACCAGATATGACAGGGGGATATGATCTGCCAATAGAGAAAGTAGACCAATGTTAGTCAGGGGATAAATTCCAGCTGTGAATGAGGACATACACAATTCATGTCAGAATGTCAGAGACAGGCTTGTTAGGAACAAACATCTGTCATGTCAGGTGACTTCTTAGGAGATATAGAGGTACATTTGTCAACCAAGGGAACAACCAGACGTGTCAGGGGGCATAAATCTGCTGTCTGAGAGAATTCAGTTAGGGGACAGACACAATTCATGTCAGAGACATGCAATAACCAGCAGGGGACACATGTCGGTTGTACCCAGGGAACATACAAAAGTTATGTTAGGACACATACGCCAGTCTTGTCAGGGAACCAAGCATCTATGCTGCACTCCTAATCTTTGGAAAATTCAAAGACAACGAAATTCCAATCAAAATCAACCTCTCTGGACCCAACATTGCACTCAGCAATGAAAAGTAAACCACACTAACAACCTTGCTTGTTGTTCAGCTAACCATCCAATCAAAATGTGCTGAAGATTTATTAAAGCAACGCAGCCAACTATACTTTTTGCACAGCAGTCGGTTATTGAATTGCAGTCCTAATTCAATTCTAGACCAAAATCAGCTCCACAATGCAGAATTACTCAAATTCTGTCAATAATCTGCCCTTTAGAACATTGTTTTTCTTGACTGCACTCTTCCAGGGGACAAGAAAACTAATTGTAACACAACATTTCTCTTTTGTTCTTCTCCTTGTTCATTGATAGCCCTTTCCCCAACAATCGTAATATCAAGCCGGGGAGGGTGAGAGGGGGGGGGGTTACCTCGATGTTTTTGGGGAATGTAGTAAATGGTATATTATATTATAGGTATAGTTTCCTTATCCTCCAGAAGAGTGTAGTCAAGGAAGGCAATATTCTAGAGGACAAATTATACAATACTATTTTTCAAAAATATTCTATGGTGCAGTCAAGTAAAGCATGACGTAGTTTTGTTCTTTTTAAATCAATAATTCAGAAAAGTGTCAGCTAGACGTTGAAACTGTAGCCAGTTACTATTTAATTACTATTCAAAATGTGAAAATTTCACTGTTAACACCACATTTCACTTCAAGTTAGCCATGACTTTGAATCATAAGACGCCCTCAATTTCGGCGTGAGTTAATAAAATCGTTATCACAGCGAGTGGTAAGCTTGAAGCTTCTACCAACTATCATGCATCAAAAAACAATTATTAACACTTATTCAAATTTCAAACTTATTCAAAATTCACTCACGTCAATAAAAAATAAAATTAATACTTTTCGTAGAAACTTGAGCGCTTCCAGAGAGGAACAAAAAGTCGATCGTAAAGACCGGAGGATGGCAAATATGACAATCGAACACGCTATCTATTGTTTGGAAATATATTCGCTAATTTTGATTGAGAACATTGAACGAATTGTTAGAACTGTGAGGGTAACGGCAAACTCCTTTCTGTGGCAACTCGTGAATGAGTTCAGGGAGATGACAATAGAAATAAATGGAGTTTTATTGCCATTCTTGGTTCTCTAAGCCATTTTTTCCCCAAAAATTTGAAAAAAAGTTTACTTTTGGAACTGAATTGGTCAAATTAGGAATCATCAGACCCACACGACTCACTTCGTACAACCCTTATAATATGCAACCGAAATTAAGACTCGAACGGTGAGCTTGTGTCAGTTTTGATCGACTTTCATGAAAATGAAATCGTTTGCGAGCCAGTCAGGGTGAGTTACTTCGCTGTGCATGACGTATCCCTGTTCGAACATGTAGTCGTGAAGAGCTTCCTTTCCACCGGGTACGTGAGCGAACTCCACCGACAAAGTCTTTAACGAGAAAGAGACAAAATGTAAGCTTACAATAATTGTTTGTAACTTTTTGTAATTGTTTGTAACTGTTTGTAATTAGGGTAATTAATAAGGGGTTATGTAACCAGAAGACGCAATGGGTATAACCATTTGGGAATCCAAAGAACCACTTCTACAAATCTTAGGTGAGTTAGCTTGTACTACACAAGATGAATTGAATAGAACTAGATTGGACTCAAACCAACGCCCTAGGGTGTACCCACTGTTTAAAAAAAATAATAAAAATAAAAAATACTGTAGTGAGTATGAACCAACATCAATTTTGCATCAAATCAAAACAGTTAATTTAGAGAGAAAATTTTGTGACGTCAGCTTTCAGCGTTTTCCGATCAACTTCAAATCTTAATAACGAATGTGTATTTTCTGGCATCTAACTTCCATTTTCCCAACTCAAACTTTACGCCGAACTATCTAGAATATAAGTAAAAACGCTGCAAATTCCTTCACAGGCGCATGAAGACTCATTTCTTCAACATGGGGAAAACAGAGGATGTGGCGAGTTCCGGACCCATTCCAATCGATTCAGGGTCCAACATTTAGTGGAAAATGATACCCCACACGCCTAGGTACCAGAAATCTCGAAAACACACATTCGAAATGGGTAGATAGGCACCCATATTGACCCATAACCTCATCCAGAGGGCGCCAATCGTTCTGGGACCCATTCCATTAGATTTAATGCCCAAAGTTTAGTGGAAAATGATACCCCACACGCCTAGGTACCAGAAATCTCGAAAACACACATTCGAAATGGGTAGATAGGCACCTATTTTGACCCATAACATCTCCCGATGGGTGCCAATCGTTCCGGGACCCATTCCATTAGATTCAGCGTCCAAAATTTAGTGGAAAATGATACCCCACACGCCTAGGTACCATAAATTTTGAAAACACACATTCAAAATGGGTAGATAGGCACCCATATTGACCCATAACATCTCCCGATGGGTGCCAATCGTTCCGGGACCCATTCCATTAGATTCAGCGTCCAAAATTTAGTGGAAAATGATACCCCACACGCCTAGGTACCATAAATTTTGAAAACACACATTCAAAATGGGTAGATAGGCACCCATATTGACCCATGACATCTTCCAATGAGTGCCAATCGTTCCAGGACCCATTTCATTGGATTCAGCGTCCAAAAGGTTGTCTTTTTGCATGAAAACATAGGTTGATTATTCCAGGAATTACCAACCAAAATGGGATAATACAAGTGGCAAACTTAACAAAGATACTTCAATTTCATTAATACTTTTTCCTTTCATTGGTTCTTGAGATATTTACAAACTAATAGAAAAGTGCCCAAGAAAAGTGTGTTTTCACTAATTTCCGCTACAGCTGGCTATGTAATTTGATATAATGTTCACTTTAATCGTCAAAATGAGAGAAAAGTCTCTTCTCTTTGGATTCAGAACCCAATATCTCAAAACTACCTATATTCCTTCAACCTTTTTTGGTTGATTATTCCCTCTCTATGCCAGATCCGAAATTTGAGTTTACTTTTTATGATGTCTGGATCAAAAAACTCAAATTGGTTGTGGATAATTACCTAAAAATATTAAATTTTGGCCTCAACAAGCCATTTTTAACTAATCAAATTAAATAGTGTGGAGTGTCCCGGTACCCAAAAATCCCGAAAACCCGCTTTGGGAACGGGTAGGTAGGTACCCATTTGACCCATATCAACCTCCAATGGGCATCGATCGATCCAGGACCCATCTCAATGGATTCAGCGTTCAGAATTTACTCGAAAATAATATCCCAAATCGATTTTTTGGTTGATTTGCCCCCACCAGAGGTGTTTGTGGGTCAAAATGGGGCACCTACCGACTTATGTGAGGTTTTATTTCCATTAAATGTTGGACGCTGAATTGATTTAAATGTGTTCGGGACACTCCACAGCAACTGTTTTCTCCCATAACCTTGCCATTGTAGAGAAATTTACAGCGCTTGTTAAAATGAATAAAATTTTTGCTCTTAACTATTAACTTACAGGTTTGTGATGGATATACCCTGGTCCCCAAATGGATACCTACAGCCTTGTAAGCGTGCTTACCTGTATATTGATGAGGTTAAAGGGTATCGTCTTTAGCACGTCCAATTCAACGCCTTCCACGTCCAAACTGAAGTAATCCACGTGAGTGACATTTAATGCCAACAGATACGTGTAAAGTGGGAAACATTGCACGTTGACGATCCCCTTGGGGATCTTTGATTTGTTATCGTTGATACCAGTGTCCAAAATTTTACCCATGTTCTCGTTCTGCTCGAACTTGACCTAGAACAGCCGTCAGGAAATAACAAGGATTCAATAAGTTCTTTCTTAGTATGTAAATCACCTGAATCAGAGCGCAGAAATAAAAACATAGGCTTACTACAAGTACGATACTCACAATTTCTGGGTACTTGTGAATACTGATGCAAGAAGGCGAAATCCAAGCACGACGATTTTTTCGGAGAAGTTCGGCAAAGTTTAGGGGATCGGGTTCGATGAGAAGGCCAGTCCAATTGAGGAATCGCTCAAAGTACAACGTGTTGGACCTGGTTTCTCCGTCCAAAGCTCCGACTTCAATGAAGAACCCGTTTCTCTAAAGAGCGGATGCAGTTCATATGTATTGCATATCATATATATTGAAAAGTTGGTTTATTTCATTGAAACAATTAAACGGATTTTATAGATTTTCAGGTCAAATTGGAGGTTGACGGAAATGGTTCGTTTCACACTAGTTTTGAACGACGCAACGCCAGCCCGCGTAGATTCTGGAAATACCTACTCTGTGCAACATAAAATGACGAAGACATTTCATCTATCCCTACCAAATGTCATTCTTTTGATGGTGCCAGTAAATTCCAATTTAAAGGAACAATTAGAGCCGGAAAGAGGCCCGTGACAAAAATATCAGATTTTTAGAAATTTTTCTACTACCAAAAACGGCGTGGAGGGAAAGAGAGACCTCCTGATGCATACAGGTCGTCCCACATATCAGCCTGAACCTACTGGGATTTCGCGCGCACTTACAGCATTTTCACGTCAAATTGAAGGTTTTACACATCAAATTGTATGTTTCCCCTTTCAAATTCGAGGTGCTCCATACCAAATTAGAGGTTTTCCATTTTAATTGGAGGTTGACGGAAATGTTTCGAACCACATCAGTAGCAGCCCGCGTAGATTCTGGAAATACCTATTACGTGCAACCCAACATGACGAAGACATTCCATCCATCCCTTCTAAATGCTATTCTTTTGAAAATGCCCATTTTAAATGGAGGTTGACGGAAATGTTTCGTTTCACATCAGTAGCAGCCCGAGTAGATTCTGGAAATACCTACTCCGTGCAACACAACATGACGAAGATATTCCATCCATCCCTTCTAAATGCTATTCTTTTGCAAGTGCCCATTGCCGCCGTTAGTTACGACTTGCTTTATTTTTTTGTTCATTATGTTCATTCTTGATTCTTCTTGTTGAATGTTACGTTTCACTCATTAATTTGTTGTTAATGCTTTCCCAAAATTAAATAATGCACTTCTGCCATCCTCCACTTTGATTCGTAAAACTCCTAACTTTAAACGGAAAACTTTCAATTTGACGTGAAAATGCTATGTAATTCAAGTAATATATCAATTGTTGATCATGTGTCTACAGAAGTAGGACGAGATAGTAATCAAGTACTTTGAAACGGCTTGGAGGATATCATTTTCCGTTCCCATTTTGGTTTATTATTCCTTGAATAGTCAACCTGTTTTCATGCCAGAGGTCAATCTCTCCAGTTGGTTCCAAAATTACACTGTATAGACGCTTCAAGATGTCTGAAAGTGAAAAAACGCCGCTAATTCTTTCACGAGGGTTGGTTATGCATTGGAACAAGAGTATGGAATGTGGAAATTTGGATCAGGGTCTCTTGGGTCTTTCCGGCTCTAGTTGGTCCTCAAAAGTTTTACCCCAATCAAATCAAATTTGGGGAAGGTATGGGTGAACGTTTGTTTTTGGGACTTTTTTGGAGGATTATCATTTGCTGTGCTCACCGAAGATGGGTATGGCTCATAATGGGCATCCAACTTCCTATTCCGAAAGTGAACTCGAGATTTAAGGGTACCTAGAGTATCATTTTCTGTAACTTTTCTCTAACTTTTGGACACTGAATCGATTGGAATGAGTAAGAAACATTCCACATCGCTGTTTTCCTCATGCTCTCCAAGCTCCATGCTCTGCATTTCCAAGGAATAATCAACCATTATGGAACATTTTGCAGCGTTTCCACACCTTTAACAACAACAATTGTTTATTCTTGATGATAATTGGCTCCTCAGGTGAAATCGGAAAATGATGTGTCACCAGCAATTTCTTCCTTAGAAGGGCATTTGAGAGACTGTTCGCACATTACGTCGATCATCGCAGAACAGTAAAGTTTCACGACAACGGTAATTTAGAGAGTAGAGAGACTCACTTTTTCGTGTAAAATTGATCGCACTTTTTCCGCTTGTCCCATCGACGGATCCTGAACCCGAGGCTTGGCCAGTCTGTACCGGTGGTCGGCAGAGTTTGGCGGAGGAATCAGAAAATTGTCTCGAAGCTTCTGAACGACTCTTAGGTCGGTCATAGTCACTGTGGGGCCATTTAACGAATCTGCGGAAAATTTCAATCATACGTAGTAGTTCGTCATGGGCAGAGCTGAACGCCAGAGAGAACGAGCAGGGATTAGAACGAGAATTTCACATATTATTGCCAAGTATCTATGCTATAGATTGATGCTACAAATTACAATAATTCAGTATGTATGTACACATGGAGTCTCGATTTTTCATTCGTGAGAGGTGGGGAATATTCGGCAGGTACTGAATGGTGAAATTGCACTCTGTGGAAATTTTACGACAATAGTGGTTCACACTGGGAGTGTGAATGGTGTGAAAACCCTGATTTAAATTACCAACTAATATTCCTTAATTATTTCTTAATTTTAGTCACACTTCATATTTCTGTCCAATAAGATTGGCATATAAAATTAAATAAGTTTTGACCAAATGTAAGGTTACAGGGTGCGGCCTAAAAGTAGTAGGACTGATTATGGATGGGAGTTTTCTGGTTTGCAGGTTCTAACAAAGTGCAGCAAATGTTCTGAGAGCTCTTGCAGGGAGGATAGTATCATGAGTAGATCAACCGCTTTTGAGTAGCACAAGCTTCTTCGAGAGGAGAGACGTCAACGATGCTGAGCGCTCTGGACGCCCTCTGGCGCGAGTGAAAAACAGTGACTGTTGAATGAGTGTGAGAATGTTATCCAAAGAACTGGGAATACCTAAAGCTCAAGTCCAGGAAATTGTGACTGTAAACCTGGCCATGAGAAAGGTTTGTACAGAGATGGTTCTGCGTGTGAGCACAATGAGCAAAAGAGTACACAATCTTCACAAGAAAATCTCGTCCTGGTAAATGAAAATCCACAGTTTTCAGACAATTTGGATACTAAAGATGACTAGTTTCTCTTCCTCAAGCTCAAGACCTCTGTAACAGCGTCACCAAGGGTTGGTGGATGTTGCGTGCTGCAGGGCGTCACAGAATTAGCTTTACAGGAAGGATATGCTGCGTGGAAAACTTGCTGCAGGGGTGGCTTTAGGTAGACTCCAACAGATGGAGGCTTATACAATAAGGCTGTAAGTAAATCTAATGCTAATGTGAAGATGCCATTTTGAAGATTTTTGAAGCAATTTACCCGTAATCAACTCAAAGAAGGCACCTGGTTACGATCTCATAACCGGGCAGGTACTCAAGCATCTTCCTAGGAAAGCTGTTGCCAGACTCACCAAGATCTTCAATTCAGCCATATCACATCGCTATGTTCCTCAGTTATGGAAAATTGCTGAAGTAATAATGATCCCTAAACTGGGCAAACCATCGGATCAGCTAACATCGTACAGACCAATCTCGCTGCTGCCTGTGTTGTCTATGCTGTTTGAAAAACTCATCAGCAAACGATCACTCACCGTCATAGAGGAGCGCAAGCTGATCCCGAATCGCCAATTTAATTTCGACAGCAGCACTCCACAATAGACCAAGTTCATAGAATAGTTAACATCTTCGAAGAAATTCTAGAACAAAAGAAGATTTGCTCAGCCATCTTTCTAGATGTGTCACAAGCTTTTGATTAAGTCTGGCACGAAGGCCTGATGCATAAGTTGAAGAGAATGTTGCCCTACCAATTCGTTGAACTGGTCCATTCCTATTTATCTGACCGGTACTTCCGTATCAAACAGGACGATGCCTACTCACAACCATGGAAAACGCGTGCTGGTGTACCCCAAGAAAGTGTATTGGGCCCACTCTTATACCTTCTGTACACAAGCGACCTACCAGAAGTCGAATTTAACACCACAGCAACGTTTGCAGACGACACTGCAGTCCTGGCAGTTGGCAATAGCAAGTCCGTGCATGTCGATTTTATCAGTCTCAAAATCGTCGACATCCCCACTTTCCTCAACAACACAGGCATTCCCTACGCGAATGAGGCCGAATACCTGAACATACCATTGGCCGACAATCTTCCATGACCATCAGAAACAAACTGCTTCTGTACAATCAAGTACTGAAGCCTGTTTGGGCATACGGAGCGCAGTTGTGGGGCTGTACCGCTCCAACCAATCGGCAAATCATTCAGAGATTCCAGAACTCTGTGCTGCGGTGTATGCTCTGTACCGCGAACTTGAAGTGGACAGTGTAGACGACGTCATCAGAGGACCACGGCCCATCTCGCAAGACTCAGATGCCACATAAACGAAGAAGCTGCAAAGTTTCTTGACGTACAAGAACTCATTCGGCGATTAAAGCGCTGGAAACTACATGAACTAGTGTAAGTAGTGAATTTGACGAAGTTCATAGGAACATGGGACTAAGTTATGTATCTATGTCCTAATAAACAGTTGTAGTAATTTAAGTCAGCGCAATATTGTTAATGAGACAACTCGGTGCAATAAAATTGTCAATTAAAAAAAAATTACCCGTATGCGAAATACGCTTTTTGTTCTTGACTCAGTCCTACTACTTTCAGGACGCACCCTGTATGTTGGAATATATAATTAAAAAGTGCCAACTTCCTCCCGTGGTACGTGGTATCATGAAAATAAGAATTTTAAATGTCACAATCAAAACACATGTTGCATATGAAAATGTGAAATTGCACTTTTTCAACGTGAAAATAAAGGTGTATATGATTAGTCAAAAGTCAAGCCAACTGCAAGTTGTAATGTGAATGACAAAGCGATAAGTCAATGAGCTAGCAGAAAAGATTTCTAGACAAAACATTTGTAGTCTTTGGAGGTAAGTCAATGAGCTAGCAGAAATGTTTGAACTTATAAGATTTCTAGACAAAACATTTTAAGTCTAAAGAGTCAGCCACAAAATGATATGACACAAAAGAAGCGTTAGGACTTTGGGCTGCTTTGGTTCAAAATTTCGATTACACTAGAAAGAAACGGGAAATAACTGTGGGTTAAACCATCGTGGCGAGTTAATTAAGGCAAAAAGTGCTATCAGGGATACTCAACTGATGCGCCATCACAATAAAAGTTAATCTTTTAAGTCGCTTTTCTTAATCTGATGAGTTTAACATCATCAAAATACGTCACACCCTCTAAGCTCGTTAAACTCGTACAACTGACAATGAAATCAGTGCAATGCTCGTTCCGAGTTGATGGTGAGCTCTAGGACGAATTTAAGACGCACCAAGGACTGCGTCAGGGAGATAGCCTAGCTTGCTCGCTCTTCAATTTCGCACTAGAGAGTGCAGTGAGAGAATCGGGTATTCAGGTGGGCTGGACCATCTTCAACCGATCCTCACAAATACTGGGATATGCGGACGACATCGACGTCGTCGGAAGAAAGTTTAATGCTATGAGCTCAGCATTCACCCAGTTGAGAACGGCAGCGGAAAAGATGGGACTAGTTGTGAACCAGCAGAAGACAAAGTACATGGTTACCAACCCTCGTGGAAGACCTCCAAACCAAATACAAGTGAATGGGTGCTCCTTTGAAAGAGTCGAGGAATTCGTTTACCTTGGCTCCTTGGTAACCCAAGACAACGACATTCAAAAACGAATTGTGGCAGCCAACAAATGCTACTTTGGTCTGGTTCGCCATATGAAGAGTAGGACCCTATCACGATCAACAAAACTTCGCTTGTATAAGACGCTCATTAGGCCTGTTCTGACTTACGGGTCTGAGGCTTGGGCCGGGTACACACGTTGAAGATTCCGGAGAGGATTCCTCGTTGATCGATTCCTCTCCGGCCGACGGACCGTGTGGACGGGTCGAGGCCTTCAGTTGAGGCGGACCGAACAGGCCGCCAGGCCTTTCCAATTTTTGGAAAGGCCACCTGAGGCCGGGGTTCCGGTTCCCGGAATTGAACCCCTTCCTTCACGTGTGGATGAGGTGATCGGTTGTAGGTATCGCTCGAGTACCGTCACAGTGGTCGTTCCTCGTTAGTTTTTTTTACAATTTTCCTCGAAAGGCCTCTCGCGTGTCGAAACCTCTGGCCGAAGCCTCCTGGTTTTCCCGTACGTGTGGATGCTCCGTCCGGCTCCGGCCGCCTCAGAGGTTTTCCTCAGAGGAATCCCTCTTCGGAATATTCTCCGGAATCCTCAACGTGTGTACCCGGCCTTGGACGCTCTCCAAAACTCAGGAAAATCAGCTGCTCCGGTTCGAAAGGAAAATTTTTGAGAAGAATTTTCGGAGCAATATTTGACCCGGATGAGCTGGCCGCGTATCAGGACAAACGCGGAGATCAAGGATCTTTACAATGATCGAGACGTCGTCCACCATATCATGATTGGGCGGCTTCGATGGGCAGGTCACACTGCCAGAATGAGCCCTGATTCGGAGGCTCCTAGAAGAGGAAATTCATTCCACCCGAAGAAAGGGACGCCCTAGACTGCGCTGGGTGGATGGTGTACGGACAGACGCACGTACATTGCTGGGAGGCCGTGATTGGAAAGCAGCTGCACAACGCCGAGATGACTGGCGGACTTTACTTGGGCGGCCTTGACCCCTCGAGGGTTGTTGAGCCATGGAAGAAGAATACGTCACAATCACGTTCGTTTCCTTCGAATGTCTGGCCCAAACTACACATTTCATTAAAAATGCATTAAATTCTTCAGAAAAGTTGTGACTAAAACAAATATTACTCCTATATTAGCACGCAGTATTTACGTGCTGGTTATCTTCATTCAAGCTGAAGCTAGACAAAGATTTGATGATTAAGCAGAGCAAGAATAATGCGCAGTGGTGAGATGAGTGATGAGCATGAAGCTAAGTGAGAAAGAACGATGCAACATTTCTACTTGACTCACCATCTGAATAATTATACCACTTCAGGACACCTAAAAATGGGAAACAGTATTAAGCGGGGTAAACAAGAAACGAAGGAGCGAGAAAAGGTCTTTTGAAATGTAAAACGTTCAATTTACGAACAAGTTTCGAGGAACAACAAGGCGGAAAGAGGTTCGTGACCAAAATTTCAGATTTGTGGACACTTTTCTACTACCAAAAACGGCGTGGAGGACGAATATTTAGCCTTTTTGGTTATTCCTTGAATAATAACCTATTTTTACACGCATAAGTCAACGATTCCAATTTGCCCCAATCATTTTTTCCGGGCGTTTCAAGGTGTCTAGATCAAAATTAGCAGATGTCGTCCGCTATCCACGCCGTTTTTGGAAGTAAAAATTCTGACAATTTGAAATTTTGGTTAGGGATCCATTTTTGGCTCTAGTTGGTCCTCAAAACGTTTCAGCCCGATTGGGCAAAATTTAGAGGGGTTGGGGTTCACAATGCGTACTTCGAAGAACTGATTTTCAAAATTTTAGGTGATCTAGGCGTGTGGGGTATCATTTTCCACTAAATTTCGGACGCTGAATCAATTTAAAAGAGCCTTCACGCTCCTGGTCCGAGGAATAACCTGTGAAAAAATTAGCTAAAAAACCCTGTAAAAGAATTTGCAGCGTTATTGGAAAAATGGGTTTATGAGATATATTTGGCGGTTTAGAAGTGTGGGGTATCTTTTTCCGTTACATTTTGGACGCTAAATCCATTGAAATAGGTCTCAGACAGATCGGCTGAAGGGGAATTTTTATGGCGTGTGGGGTATGATTTTCCACTAAATTTTGGACGCTGAATCGATTATAATGAGCCCTAACATTGCTCACTAGTTTATACCCCTACTTTTCATGCTCCAACAAATGGGTGGTTTGTAGAAGTATTTTCAGCATTTTGGTTGGTTATTTCTTGAATAATCAACCTATATTTTCATGCTATGATTCAGCCCAAAATTTTTTTCTGGGCGTTCCAAGGTGCCTGGATCAAAAAAGTCAAATTTCCGTACGCCGTCCGCGCCGTTCTTCAGTAGTAGAATATTTTTTTTTTAATCTGAAATTCTGGTCAGGGGTCCGTTCCCGGCTTTAGTTGGTCCTCAAACATTTTTAGCCCAATCGGACCAAATTTGGGCGGGGTAGGGGTCAAAATGTGTTTTTTGAAAAATGGATTTTCGAGATTTTTGACGATCTAGGCGTGTAGGGTATCATCTTCCACTAAATTTTGGACGCTGAATCCAATGAAATTGGTCCCAGAACGATTGGCACCCACTGGAAGAAGTTATGGGTCAAAATGGGTACCTATCCACTCATTTCGAATGTGTTTTCGAGATTTCTGGTACTTAGGCGTATGGGGAATCGTTGTCCACTAAATTTTGGACCCTGAATCGATTGGAATGGGTCCGAGACCCGCCACACCCACTGTTCCCCCCCATTTTCAAGAAATGAGCCCTAGTTCGAGGAATAACCAACTTGTGTAAGAATTTGCAGCGTTTTTTAATTTGAGCTAATCTCTGCCGGCCCACAAAACGCATCCTTCTAGGACCATTAAGTTACAATCTCAGGTCAACCACTATTTTGATCCATCGCATCATTCAAATGAACTCGATGAACGTAAAAATTCATTATTTTCCAACTGACATAGAATGCAGGTTGTAGAACAACACACGTGGACACGGCCGTCACCCGTTTCGACAAAATCTGTCTAGGACGCAGGTCGTTTCGACAAAATTAACAACCCGTTTCGCCAAACCTGATTTTGCCCGTTTCGACAAAAATGAATGTGGCAGACTCACCTCATAAAATGTCTTCACAGCTTAGAAGCTGTTGCGTCGGAGGAGTGATGCAGATACCTAGGGCGGAGTGGGAGAATATCTGGTGCCGATATTAGATAGGTAGCTCTCTATCTCTACCTCTGCCGCCAAGTGACCGGATTTGAGAAAAGTTTCCCAGCACTGTGGCACAAAGTCCAATAGTTGCTGCGATTCTCGCCTAACGGTACGGCCAGAGTGCACGCCGATTCAGATTCGGATTCAGATTCAGATTTTCGGCGCGTGTTTCACCTGAGTCAGATATTCTGTTGGTGGCCACATTGAATGCAGGAAATACGTCGCCGATACTGCCCCGATACGACGCAAGCCAGTCGTAGTTATGGAGTTTTCAGATGAGGACTTAGCATGTATAATGATAGCATCTGAAACTGTTGTTAAGTTACAGCCAGTGAAAAAAGGTGTTCATGATATTAATAAGTGTAGAAGTGATCTTGGCGAGTACAATCATCTTTTCCCTCAGCTTACAAATGACAGAGCACGATTCTTCGAATATTGTAGAATGGAGCCCGAAACTTTTGACTACATATTGAGTAAAATTGAACACCGTGTTATAAAAAATTGGTGTAACCTACATAAACAAAGGATCCTTCCTGAGGAACGCCTAGTTGTAACCCTAAGGTAAGGATAATTAATTTATAATTAAAGTAATTAATACTGTAAAGCTAAAACCAAGCACACATTTTTATTTCAAAATTTTTTATTATTTAACTTGTACGTATTTCGGAATTCATTCAATGATCACAGTTGAATAAAAATATTAGTAATTAACTGTGATAATTAACAAATATTTTAACTAAAAAATTAAAATAATAAGATAAAATATTTAATAATATTTTTATTTAACTGTGATCATTGAATGAATTCCAAAATACGTACAAGTTTATTAATAAAATTAAAAAAATAAAATAAAAATAGGGCATTTGGTTTTAGTTATACAGTTTTAATCTATTTGGCAACCTTGATTGTAAATTCAATGTTTTTCCAGCACTTATCCACTATATCACGGTGCGAATAGGCTCTTAATCTTTTATCCCATATAGGGGGATTACTTAATACACTTGATATCAATGAAGATACATCCATGATATCAGATTTTACTTATAATAAAATTAATACACACAGATATTATAGTTTTAATAATACAGAGGTTAGTGGGCCAGCGATCACTGTCTGACTCGGAATCTGAAACCAGAATGAAGAATTCATTCCGGTAAGCAGGTACCTGCGCGAGGACTCGGCTTCCGGCTGCCACTATGGCCACTTCCGTTTAAATGCAAGTGCCATTCCTGCCGCCGAAAATCTGAATCTGAATCCGAATCTGAATCGGCGTGCACTCTGGCCGTACCGTTAGAGGGTTTTTCATGCCTTTCTTCAGGCTCCGAATTTTTAGGAGGCTTTCAGCTCATATTTCAGTCAAAACGTGGATCACGTGATGAATATGAGGGTGCGGAGAGTAAAATTGCCCGTTATAATCCCTGTGGAAGGCTTCGGCTCCGTTGGTCGTTCTAAATTGGCACTCTGGTGGCGTCGACGCCCGGATACTAGGGGGAAAAATGCTGCCTTCCTCAACGTAAGTACACAGTACGTAGTAACTGAAGGAATGACCTTCCAAAGGAGCATTTTTCATGATCGTGGTAAAGGCATTGTAGCCTTGTAGCATTGAACAATCGCCTAAAATTTAATTTTGAACCAATCAAGCTGGAATAGATCTTATTCGACGCGAAAATCAATATTCTACAAAATATTCATCGAGAGTTTTATGGTCAAGTCGATGGTTTATTGACCATATAGCAAATAAAGTTGAAAAACGTGGTTATGAGCTGTACTACGCAACTGCAAGGTTGGCGTTTTGTCAGAAATGTTTTGATGACCCTTAAATTTCTTTTAAAATGTTGAACTGTGGCTGAGAATTCGATGCTCCCAGATAACATTTTGTTTTCGTTTTCAAGTTATTTCAAAGGTAGCGGTTCCAATCGTGAACTAAAAACAGAAATAACGTTAAAAAAGTGGTGTACGACGTCGTCTCTAAACTTTAAAGAAATGCCATGAATTCAAATTTTGGACTAGAGAGACTTTTTGAGTCGCATTCGACGTGAAAATCAATCCTCTACAAATTTTGTTTAAGGGTTTTTACGAGCACGTCAATGGTTTACTGATCACATAGCAAATAAGGTTGAAAAACGTCGTTTTGAGCCATAACTTGTTCCTCAAAACTCTAAAACTGAACTCTGAAGAAGTGCCACAAATTCAAATTTTGAGCTAGAGAGGCTTTTTGAGTCGCATTCGACGCAGACATCAACCGTCTACAGATGATGTTCAAGGGTTTTTTTTTAATGTTTTTTTGGTCACGTCAATGGTTTATTGACCATTTGACAAATAAGGTTGAAAAACGTTGTTTTCAGCCGTAACTCGTTCCTCTAAACTTTGAAACTGAACTTTAAAGAGGTGCCACAAATTCAAATTTTGGGATAGTGTGACTTTTTGAGTTACATTTGACTCAAAAATCAATCCTCTACAAATGTTGTTTAAGGGTTTTTCCGGTCACGTCAATTTTTCATTGGCCATTTGGCAAATAAGGTTAAAAAACGTCGTTTTGAGCCGTAACTCGATCCTCTAAACTCTGAAACTGAACTTTAAAGAGGTGCCACAAATTCAAATTTTGGGTTAGAGTGACTTTTTGAGTCACATTCGACGCAAATTTTGATCCTCTGCAACTGATATTTAAGGGTTTTTACGATCACGTCAATGGTTTATTGACTATATGGCAAATAAGGTTGAAAACGTCGTTTTGAGCCGTAACTCGTTCCTCTGGAACTGAACTCTAAAGAAGGGCCACAAATACAAATTTTGGGTTAGAGCGACTTTTTTAGCCACATTTGAGGCGAAAATCAATCCTCTACAAATGTTGTTTAAGGGTTTTTTTGGTAACGTCAATGGTTTATTGACCATTTGACAAATAAGGTTGAAAAACGTCGTTTTGAGCCGTAATTCGGAACTTGAAGGTTGGCGTTTTAAGAGAACTTATTTGATGACCATTGAATTTGATATATGATGTAGAATTGTGGCCATCTGATGTCAGCAGGGAGGAAGCTGAGGCCAAAGAAGAGTTTTACCCACTGCCAACTTCGGTTATCTTTTTATAATGCCTCAATAATGCCTTATCCGTTTGAATTCTCCTGAACCAAGCCTGTGACAAGTGAAAGTGACCCCCAAATATTTTGCATTGTGGGATCAGCTCGGTTATGGCCGAATGAGCAGATTCCAGGGACGGACTGAGGTGAACTGTTGTCTTGGGAAGTTTATATTTGTGAGCAGATTCATATTTCACTTTCAACTTGTTTACTCTCTGCAAGAAGTTCCTAATTTATTTTCCTTATTTCTCGCGGCCAGCGCTGTTTATTCGATTGCTTCCTTTTGGCGAAACGACCCTGGCTTGTCGAAACGGCGTGCTGCCGTGGACACTACTATTACTAAAACACGGACGAATGACCTGAGAAATAGTGAAAAGTGATTAGTATGTATCACTTTAAGGTCGTTCGTCGGGTAGTGAGCCCACCCTTCACCTAATGGGCAATTATAATATAATTATGATGCCAGCTACGACGAATACAGAGGAAACAGTGTAAAATCCATTCATACCTGATCGATAGAATTCATCGAAGTCGAAATCGTCACTTTCCATGTTGTACAGAAACAACAGCATTATCAGCCCAACGACGACCGGCAGTGCCAAAAGTTTCTTGTGTTTCGCCCTCCATTTGAACATGACGTCGCTTCAATGGCTCGATTATCGTTAAATCCAGTCAAATAACCTTTCGGATCTTCAACTTCAACAATACCATGAGGATTGAAAAAGGGGCGTTCTCCGTCAGCGGTTAATCAGCATTTTGCGAGCCTATTGACAGATAAAGTGATCAATTTTTTGTAAAACAGACGTTTTTGATGCTGAAATTGCGAATTTTTTGTCGCATCAGCGTAAACGAGCTAAAGATAAGACGCCCGATATAGGCATGAGATAGGATAGTTCAAATCATATTCCGTTTTACCTACTTCCACTCTCGTCGTCGTGTTGGAAAAATATGAAAAATGTCACTAAAACTAGCGTTCAAAGACAACGAATAGAATCAACCGGCAAAAACGTCGCTGTTTGCCGATATAAAGAAGACAAGAACACAAGAAAACCACGTAAATCCTTGAGCAGCATGCAATCTTTCCTGTTATCTTATCACCCGGATCGAAACGCGAGTGATCTCTGTTTTATCATCTCCGATAAAACTCCGGATCGACGAACACAGTAATCAACCTCCTCGATTGGCCCGAAAATTCAACAATTTACGTTTCGTGATTTAAGGTCGAAATTAAAGGCAATTTTTGATCCTAACAGCATTTCAAAATTTTAATTCTAAAATTTTACAAAAAACAAAATTAATAATAATGGCAAGTGGTTTTTTTTAAATTGAAAAGTGCGACTTTTTGCTTATGTTAGGAGCAAACTGGGACCATCTAATGCATTTTTAACCATAAACAACATTTCACTTTGTTCCGCTTGAATTGGTCACAAATCATCCCCCTCTTCCTTCACCATCAAGATATCGATACGGGTTGTTACGTTTCCTAACAAAAAAATCTGCAAATTCTTACACACGGGTTGGTTATTCCTCGAAGGGGGAAACAGTGGGTGTGGCGGGTCCCCCACACAATCCAATCGATTCAGGGTCCAAAATTTAGTGGAAAATGATACCCCACGCGCCTAGGCACCAGAAATCTTGACACATACAAAATGGGTGGATACATACCCATTTTGACCCATAACTTCTTCCGGTGGGTGCCAATCGTTCTGGGACACACATCATTGAATTCAGCGTCCAAAATTTAGTGGAATATGATACCCCACACGCCTAGGTACCAGAAATCCCGAAAACACATATTCAAAATGGGTAATATATACCCAATTTGACCCATAACTTCTTCCAGTGGGTGCCAATCGTTCTGGGACCCATTTCATTGGATTCAGCGTCCAAAATTTAGTGGAAAATGATACCCTACTCGGTCAAGGTTTAGTAATAATAAGGGACAGATGGGCTATAATAATAATATATAAGGATACCTATATTAGATAATGGGTTAAATGTGGATTTGATAGTAAATTTATTTAATTAAATAAATTGATCTATGCTCCAAATTATGCACACATCGCCCAAAATCTCGAAAATCCATTTTTCAAAAAAACACGTTTGATCCCTACCCCACCCAAATTCGGTCCGATCGGGTTGAAAAGTGTCAAAGACCAACTAGAGCCGGAAATAGATCCCTGACCAAAACATCAGATTTTTAAAAAATTGTCTACTACCAAGTCGGCGTGGATGGCTGACGGACATTTGCTAATTTTGATCTAGACACCTTGAAACGTCCAGAAAATTTTTTCAAAGAATATTCAACTAAAAAGTCCGAAGGCAGATCATGGAAGACAATTTTGGTTGGTCATTCCTTAAATAATCAACCTATGTTTTTCATGCAAAAAGTCAAATCTCTCCAATTCGGCCCAAAATTTCTTTCTGGACGTTTAAAGGGGTCTAGAACAAAAAACCAAAATGTCCGTCCGCGCCGTTTTTGGTAGTAGAAAATTTTCTAAAAATCTGAAATTTGGGTCAGGGGTCTGCTCCCGGCGTTTCTGTTTGAAACTTTTCAGCCCGATTGAACCAAATTTGGGCGGGGTAGGGGTGAAAATGTGTTTTTTGAAAAATGGATTTTCGAGATTTTGGGCGATCTGAGCGAGAGAGGGACCATTTTTCACTAAATTTTGGACCCTGAATCGATTGGAATGGGTCCGGGACCTGCCACACCCACTGTTTCCCTCATTTTCCCCATGTTGAAGAAATTAGTCTCCATGCGCCTGGTTCGAGGAATAACTAACCCATGTGTATGAATTAGCTGCGTTTTTTTTCCATGAGACAGATCGGGCTTTACCACTCTTTCAAGACCCACTTTTTCGATTAATCTGAGTTGGATAGATATTGTAAGAGATGCCTGAAAGTAAATATCGATCTCAAGACGCCATGGAATGGAACGCCATGGAGGTGCAACCGGGTAGCCGTGGCACACCTCAAATGGTATTGGGGAACCAGCTAGTAAATCAATGGGTCACTGTGCGACCATTGATGACTGACTAACAAGTAGGAATTTTATTCTAATGCATTATATGGATTAGATCGCAGTGCCTGGAGGTACTGCAATACCAGAACAACCCGCGACAGAGGTGGAGCAAGCTCCGAGCACTCCGTCAATTTCCAAAAATCAGTTTAATCTTCAGGGGTACTCAATGAGTACCGTACCAGAGATTAAGCTAATAAGAACAGATACTACACTTTGATCTTAGCCAAGAGGCCGAGAAGCGATACTTAAATCATATTATATTAAACTACATGTTTCATTAACTACATAATAGCACATTTGACAAGGTAACCCTGCTCATTAATGTTCCCACTGTGAGCCACCATTTTGTGCTCCAATCTACTTCTACTGCATTGTTGTTGATTTGCTGTCTCATTTCACAAATTCAACATACAATTATCACCTTATTCTCTCCAATAGAAGAATTGGACATGAACAAGGAGTGCTCAGAAGAACTACTGAAGAGTTAGTAAGGAGCCAGTTGACTCAACTGGCAGCAGATGGCAGGCAAGCAGGAGACCACCACCAGGGGGAGAGTTACTCCTTTGTTAAACATACTGGATTGTTAACATACCCAAGGCAAATTTAAATGGTCAACCTGGAATATGGATTGAGTGATTATGAAGTGAGTAGGAAACAATTGATCAGGTGGTACATCAAGAGATATTGGGATGGGGACGTAGCTATCTGCAAATTTGTGCTGAGTCTCATGCAACTTGAGACCTCATTTTGAAGAAAGGAGTTTCCACTGGAACGCAACATCATGACGCCACAAAACTAACGTTTTTAACCACATTTCCACTTGTTTACCCATGCACTAGCACTTTGGGTTCTGCAGATTAAAGTGGAGAATGGATCTATGGGTTTTGGGTGTTCCAGAATGCGACCACTTGAGTTGAGAAGTGGAAATGGCACAATGATTTGTTCTTCTGCCACTATGTGTAAAAAATAAAGTTTGAAAGTTATTAGGAGTAAAAATAGTACTAAATTTGCCAAAATATTAACACTATTAGCAAATATTATACACAAAAAAAGTCCAAAATGCACTTTTTAGACTCAATCTGTAGATGTATGGTAAGTTATCTATCCATTCTATCAGTTATTTGGCTTATTGGAACAGCATTGTAATCCTACAACAAAATTGGAAATTTAAAATGCTACAAAAAGACGAACTATAGGAACTGTGAAGAGCCCCTCATGGAATTCTACAACACAAAAAGTGATGGAAAAAAATAATTGAAAAAAGATACTTGCTGGTTTTAAAATTAATTTAAAAAAATTAAGTTAAAATGAGATAATAATTAAAGATTTCAAATAAAAATGTCAAAAATCTATATTTAGGAGACAAGGTGAGATAGAATGAAGTGGTTGATGGAACTTTTAATTCAAAATTTTTTTGTGTGCACCAAAATTAATAAAATGTTTTTTCACAAAGGTGCACATTGGCCTACAAATTGGCTGAAAACTTGTAGCCAATGTCCCATTTTGCTTGACAACAATTACACACAATGTTTGAAGTTGAATGACAATTTGTATGCCTGGCCCTTGTCATGGAAGAAGGAGATCAAAGATCAAAATCTAGATCAAAACTGGGAGTGAATGGCAAAAGTCAGATTCACATGAGAAACATTTATTTCATGAGCCACCTATGTGTCAAAACCTTAAGTAACATCTCATTCTCAAACCAGTATACAAAGTCTGAAAAAGCTTAATGGAGACATCCATAAATTAAACAAGTCCTCATAATAAATTCTTGTTATTCTGGAGGCCTATCCTTGCAGCTCTGTAGTTTCACTGGTCAAAATGGTTTGGCGCCTGTGAGTTCTCAAGTGGCTTTTTAGGTGCCCTGCCCGTGCAGCTCTATAGTCACATTGATCACATTCATATGGTTTGTTGCCAGTGTGAGTACTCATGTGGCTTTTCAGTTGATCTGACCATGCAGCTCTGTAGCCACACTGATCACAAGCATAGAGTTTGGTGCCTGTGTGAGTACTCAAGTGTCTTTTTAGGCGATCTGACCGTGCAGCTCTGTAGGCACACTGATCACATGCATATGGTTTGGCTCCTGTGTGAGTTCTCAAATGCCTCTTTAGGTGCCCTGCCCGTGCAGCTCTATAGTCACATTGATCACATTCATATGGTTTGTTGCCAGTGTGAGTACTCATGTGGCTTTTCAGTTGATCTGACCATGCAGCTCTGTAGCCACACTGATCACAAGCATAGAGTTTGGTGCCTGTGTGAGTACTCAAGTGTCTTTTTAGGCGATCTGACCGTGCAGCTCTATAGTCACATTGATCACATGCATATGGTTTGTTGCCAGTGTGAGTACTAATGTGACTTTTCAGCGCCCCTGCCTGTGCAGCTCTATAGTCACACAGATCACAAGCATATGGTTTGGCACCTGTGTGAGTTCTTAAATGCCTTTTTAGGGTCTACTTTTCCGCAGCTCTGTAATTGCATTGATCACAAGCAAATCGTTTGGCGCCTGTGTGATTACTCAAGTGGCCTTTCAGTTGAACTGACCGTGCAGTTCTGTAATCACACAGATCACAAGCATAAATTGCATTTGTGGAAATTTGTCTGCCAATCCTTCTCCTTCCCTCCATGAAACTGGTGTGGTCCATCATGATGTTGGTCTTGGTTTCCAATACTCCAGTCTAAACATGGACAGACACAACCTTCTAATGTTTCATGTTGCTCAACAGTAAACATGCCATAAATTAATTCAACTTATGAACTAGCGAAACGTTACCTCATGAACTTAGTTATGTAGGACAATCCAATGAAAGGAAGTCAAGTCACCAGGGCGTCAACACTAGAAACACTCGGGGTACACTGATTCCAGTGCAGGTAGGGATGAACGATACTGATCGATATCGAGATGGTATCGATACGTTTCTTCCGATACAAATCATTTTGGTATCGAAAGCAGAGTATCAATACCAATACTGGTATCGGTAAAAAAAATCGGGATCGAAAAAAGTATCGAACAATAACAGTACCTCAAATATCTGTTAAGAATTACCAATTAAGAATCAAGAAGGCTCTCTCCTAAAGTTTGCTACACTTGTTTCGGTCAGAACTTCGAGTATATACTTTGGGTATATACCTGCCATTGACTAAGGTATATATGTACTCGGAAGTTTTGGAGAGAGATCCCTCTTCCCTGCTTTGGCCAGGGGTTGTCTTGTGAAGAAGATGAAGAACAAGTAGTATGCGATGCTATCATATCAGTGATGAGGCAGCGTTAAATGTGTTATTTTGTTCTGTGGTCACTTTTTGTTATGACGCGGTGATTATATAAGGTTCTGATTCAGTCGAAGGAAAATAGCGAAATTGCGTGAAAAGCGCCAGTAAAACACATTCTGTGTTTCAATAATTTCGTCTGAAGTATGTAGAATCCGAAGTGGTAACCGGGGGCAAGCCCCCTGGTGAGACGCGGAGCGCAGGGTTTTGATTCGATACCGATATTGGTTGGTATCGATACTTTTTATTCGATACTTGCTTCGCATCGATACCATTCTTTTGATACCGATACTAGTACTCATATCGATCATCATTAAGTGCAGGTTGAGGGAAAAACCGTTATGAGAGGACCGTTATGAGAAACTGTTGACCTGGATGGAGGGAAAGGGTCACCTGAGGCCACTTTTCCCTCCAACACCCTCTCGACTTATGAAAGTGTTACGATATTTGAACCATGGAAGAAGGAGGATCCTCCCTGTTTTCTGATAATAAGACTTGTTTCATACATTCCACCAGAAATATTGAAAACACATTCAAAATGGGTAACAGATCCCCTTTTTGACCCAACACCATACCAGTGGGTGCCAATTAATCCAGGACCCTTTTCATTGGATTCAGCGTCCACAATTTAGTGGAAAAATGATAACCCACACGCCAAGGCAACAGAAATCTTGAAACACAAATTTTGAACCATAGCTCTCAAAATCCATTTTTTAAATACACATTTTGACCCCACCCAATTTTGGTCCGATCATGTTGAAGTTTCAAGGACCAACTAAAGCCGGAAACTAGTCCATGACCAAAATTTCAGATTTTTTGAAAATTTTCTACTACCAAGTCAGCGTGGACGGACATTTGCCAATTTTGATCTGACACCTCGAAACGTCTAGAAAAAAATTTTGAGCCCAATCGGAGAGGTTGACCTTTTGCATGAAAACATAGGTTGATTATTCAAGGAATAACCTGAAGGCAGATTAATGAGATATTGGTTTAACTACTAATAATTCAATTGGTACTTGTCAATTAGAACCCCTCCGAGGGTGACCTGTTTACTAGCACCGTAACCTTCCCGTTGGACAGCGATATATCGCACAGCGATATATACGATGTATCGCAACGTAGCCTGCACCGACTTTAACATATTTCAGAATTATTTATTTATTTCAACGGTAATAACCATTCATGAAGAGGATATAAAAATTTTCAGTTCAGAACCCGAAAGAGGTTACCAATTTTTATACCCTATATACATCTAACAAACCCTATAAACACCGCTAACGTGGAGGTTATATATAGATCGATATATAGAAAATCGATTCATCACGCCATGTTTGGGATAGTTGGTTACCCTCGGGAGGGGGTCTAATTGACAAGTACCATTCAATCTAATGGAAACTGGGGAAGATGATAGGATAGAATCGATATACTTGTATTCTCGTTAAATACGTATCACCTCGAAAGAAGATATATAACACTTTCATAGCCAGGCACCAAAGTCAATATGGCCGAACAACAAGACTCCTCGAGGTTACAACCTTTTCCGCGACAGCAGCACTCAACAGAGACCTCCCTAGTTCTACTGTAGATGACGCTCGTGTATAATGTCACTTAGCTAAGAGGGGAATGTCAAGGATTGGGTAGTCCTCAAACCTCAACACAGATCATGGAAGACAATTTGGGTTGGTTATTCCTTAAAGAATCAACCTATATTTTAAATGTAAATGTCCGCCGTCCACGCCGACTTTGGTAGTAGCAAATTTTCTAAAAATCTGAAATTTTAGTCAGAGACCCGTTTCCGGCTTTAGTTGTTGGTCCTCGAAACTTTTCAACCCGATTGGACCAAATTTGGGAGGGGTAGGGGTCACAATGTGAATTTTGAAGAATGGATTTTGAGATTTTTTGCAATCTAGGTGTGTGTGGTATCACTTTCCACCAAATTCTGGACGCTGAATCCAATTGAATTAATCTTGAAACGGTTGGCGCCCTCTGGATGAGGTTCTGGATCGAAGTGGGTACCTATCTACCCATTTCGAATGTCTGTTTCCGAGATCTCTGGTACCTAGGCGTGTGGGGTGTCATTTTCCACTAAATTTTGGGCCCTGAATCGATTGGAATGGGTCCGAGACCCGCCACATCCATTGTTTGCCTCATTTTCCCCAAGTGGTTGATGGAACTCAATCTCCAAATTTTTTGCGTGCACCAAAATTAATAAAATAAAATGTGTTTGCCCAAAGGTGCACATTGGTCATGGGATAAAACTTGTTCTTTCATGACAATGTCCTACAAATTGGCTTTTTAGCCAATGTCTCATTTTGTTTGCTAACACAATTACACACAATGACAACGTTTGAAGATGAAAGACAATTTATTTTTAAAACGTTTTTCTTAACCGGCTTTCTTGTTTGTCCGCGAAATCTTTCAACTCAAATTTCGACCATTTATCGGCAATCTATAGTTCTGAAACTTTACATATAGATCAGAACCAGATGACAATGCAATATTATAATACTTTGATGAGGATAACCCCCCCCCCCCCGGCCGGGGGGAATATCAGTGTGGGTGACTTCAGTTGAATAGACAAACAAAACACATGGTCATATTATTCTATATCCTGTTGTTTATAACCAGCTGTTAAACTTAGCAACCAATTTTGAGCAGTTGCCTACAATTCTATTTTTTACTGTCCTAGCTTTTTATTCGTACCTTTCAATTCAATTTAATACAATTATTATAGCCTTCTGATTTGCCTACCCGAAACAACGAATAGAAATTATTTTCTCAATGTTGTATTGGTGGATTGGTGTCGTAGTGCCCCATAGATACATTGGTGACCCCTGAAAAATTTCTTATCTGTGACGTTCGGTGAATCTCCACGAACTCGGCACTTCGTTCTAGTTCACATCAGGATGGCTACAGGTACAATACCAAAACTTCACGGCCTTGAAGATGACCAAGGTGAACAAATAGCTAGAGTTTCAATAAAAATTCCGCCGTTGTGGCGTCGAAACGTTAAAGTCTGAAATGCGAAACCTCAACAGGGAAGCTGCGCCCATTTATCCCCGAGCATTTCCGCTGCCCAATTTTTGACTCACTCCACAAGCTCTCACACCCTGGCATCTCTGCAACCATTGAAATGGTCCAAGAACGTTTTTGTTGGCCATCCTTAAAACGGGATGTTACACTTTGGGCCAAAACCTGTGTTCCCTGTCAGCTAGCTAAAGTATGGCGTCATACAGCTAGTGCTGTAGGCACTTACCAACCTGCAGAGTCAAGATTTGCACACATCAACGTGGATATTGTTGGCCCCTTACCACTTTCTCAAGGTTCACGTTATTTACTAACCATGATCGACCGGTTCTCAAGTTGGCCTGAAGCAGTCCCCCTCAACGATATCACAGGAGAAACTGTTTCTATCGGTTTGGTCTCCTAATGGATTTCAAGATTTGGAGTTCCTCGACGAATTACAACAGACCGTGGCAAACAATTTGACTGCCAACTTTTCAACAATATCACTGCAATTCTCGGAGTAGATCATATTAGCACGACCGCATCCCATCCAGCAGCAAAGGGCGCAATCGAAAGATGGCATCGTACATTAAAATCAGATTTAAAAACACAATTGACTGAAGATTGGGTTTTTAAATTTAATTTTTTATTAACGACGTAGACGAAGTTCATCACATTGACGACGGAATTTCTTAGCCTCATCACTGCTCTCCATTTTCTCTCAGCTTCTCCTAGAATGTACAGATGTCGAATAAATACTTCTGTTGTTTTCTATTATAAACAGTGTAACCTTTTTTATTCGTAATCTACATACTTTTACCGAGAGTGGCCTATTTCAGCCTGCTCCTTTTTCTGTGGTCCAGCTTCTGTAGAGTGGGTGCCGCAAAGGGCGGGTGACAACTCACACCCGCTGGTTCATTTTTGACAAGGGACGAGGGAAAATGTGGTGGGGGAATGTTGCGATTGACACCCGGCGGATGCAAGTGAGAGCAAAAATCGGTAGTTGTAACTGACACCCAGGCCTGCAGTGAGCGAGGGAAATTTCCCTGTTTACGATCATACACTTTCCCCTCTTGTCGATTCCTGGCGATGTTCTTGCTTATTCCGTTGTCTATTGGGGGTCATAGTCTAGGGTCACCGTGATAATATCAGTCCCACCGTTGATTACACTTGTGTTGTCAGTCAGTCAGTTGCAATGGAAAACGTACAAGCAGTAGCTGGTGGTTCTCAACGCGGAGGAAATGTTATTTTTTCGAAAGGGTTTAAGTACCAATTTCAAGCAAAGAGCCGGCGAAATATCAACCTTTAAGTTCGTCAGCAAACTATCATTCAAACTTCGACCACATTTCAACAACGAGGAAGCTGATTGAGTTTTGTATTTAATTTTGTTGACGACTCCCACATCAGGGCGATTTTAGGTTTTAAGTCTGTTTTGACGATTCCCACAGAGGAAGATTACAAACCACAAATTTTTAACCACACCACCACGAACAATACTGGTAGGTAAAAGGCTCAGTAATCAGAAACATGTAGGTTGGTACCTAAAACAGCAATCCTCTACAGATACGTGGTGTCAGTCCTAAGTCTGCAAGTGGGAAGGAAAATTTGTGGTTGCAGAGAGTTTGTGAGGGAAATTTATTCGGGGAAAAGGGAGATCCATTTTCGGTTCAGAGCGGGTGTGAGTCGCAACTCCGCTACGAGGGTGGGGCGATCCGTATTTGACTTGACCGGGTGTGAGTTGCAAACGACGTTTGAGGTCCGGGTGTCAGTCGTAAAGCTCCTGCCGCAAATCGACGACGCCGGATATCCGGCTTAATACCACGGAACTTCACATTTTAAGTGAGGCAACATTGAACTGAGTAATGTTCAGGAATACCATTAATATTTCATGAATACGTTATGTGGGCCGTGCCTGGAGGTACTGCAATACCAGGACAACCCGCGACAGAGGTGGAGCAAGCTCCGAGCACTCCGTCAATTTCCAAAAATCAGTTTAATCTTCAGGGGTACTCAATGAGTACCGTACCAGAGATTAAGCTGATAAGAACAGATACTACACTTTGATCTTAGCCAAGAGGCCGAGAAGCGATACCTTTAACATATTATATTTAACTACATGTGTCAATAACTACATAATAGCACATTTGACAAGGGCAAACCTAAATGTACTCATTCCTATCCTATGTAGTGCTCTGATGAACATATTCTGACTATTGATGTTGAATAACAGCTTCATTTTACAAATTCAACTCATAATTCTCGCATTATTTTCGCCTGTAAAAGAATATAATTTTACGTCCACGTGCTCTGTTCTGAGCACTCTGCAGAGCCGCTCAAAAAGTAGTGTCAGTTGACTCTACTGGCGGTAGATGGCAGGCAAGTGTGAGACTATGGAAGAGTCCAACACTTGGGAGAGTGTTCACCTGCTTAGTTAACTGGTTTGAGCTAACAATGGTCAATCCTTTGTTGATGATTCTCATGATGAGGCTGTATTGAGTACACCAGCGATAGATTTTTCGCTGGAAAACGATGAGCTATGGCTCTAGGAATCCCCCTGCTCTTAATCCTCCAATTTAAATGTGATGTACTAGGTTCACTAGGACCCTGATTGCGTTATCTTTCACAATTTTACCCCCTCTCCATGTTTTAAATACCCTGACGAGAATAACCATGTTGCCGATCCTAATTTAAATACCAATCAATCTGCTTTTCTAATGAGGCTTTACCTTGATGATTATTGTACATAGTAGGTAAATGCTACAACTGCACATGAAAGGAAGGCCCACAGAGTAAAAAGTGCATCTGGTTGCCAAAAATGTGTTGAGAGGCCTTCTGATTCCAATGAGACCATTTTGAGAGTGCAAAGAGCTCAAATTTTAAGATGTTGTTTACTGTCTGAATCCTTTTATTAGTAATATATCAATTAATATCTCAATTAAGTCGTGCTTTGACGCACTTCTTCTCCTACCGTTAATGTTTATTCTCAATTTACATAATTAACTGGTAATTCTCGCCTTATTCTCTCCTGTAAAAGAACAGAATTACGTCTATAACAACTGCTCTGTTTTTAGTTTGTCAGTTGACCCAACTGGCGGTAGATGGCAGGCGAGTGTGAGACGCCCTCTCGAGGGAGAGTGAATCACATGCCCTAACATACTGGTTGAAAAACAGTTTCCTTCCATGCCTGAGCCAAAGTAAATGGTCAACCATGAAAAAAGTTCTTCAATATCGTACTTTTGAAAAAACGCTGCTGAAGAAGGTTATAAGTTGCGAGGATTTGTTGTTACGTGGCTAATTTGGGTGTAGATTGAAAACATTATTTGATAAAAACAATTTTCTTGTTGTTTTTGTCTAATTATGATTCTCTATAAGTGAATGAATTTTATAATAATTAATTGTCAATTTATATCTTTAAATAAAATGATCATTTATTCTTCAATCATCTCTACCTGCTCGAGCAAACTAGATATTGGTTAACATTTAAAAAATGCTCTCTGATGCAGGGCCAAAGTACGCATATTCCTCGTAGGATTTCAACAGCACATAACATTTTAAATAATTACCTACCTACCATAGTGCAAACACGAAAATAGCTTACTGCTGAATAGAAATTTGAATCATATGACGTTATTTTTTCAGAAAATCTATTAGTTCCTTTTAAATTGTATGCACTAGAAAATAAGTGCAGAAATTGAGACTAAGTACGTATGTATGGAGTTTCATCTTTTTCCTTTTTACGAACCCTAAAATCTATGGATTTAATTTATCCTGTGTCCCAAAACTCATGAAATACAAGCATACTTTTATTGTGACCAATGGTTTCCCGCCTTGGCCAATGATGCGATTTTTGAGAGAAATGAAGCACCAATCAACTGAGAAAACAGATATATATTGTACAAAAGAGAAGCATCCATTTTTTTCTTGGTGAAGACTTAACACTGATCTGACAGGGTGACATATTCAATGAAAAATTTGAGTTGAGAGTTTTGATTCATAGAGAGTGCCAATACTGAAAAATGTTCAGTGCTGACACCCTTCTTACTTAATTGTTTTTAAACACAACTATTTAGTGTCAACCGTGATATAACGAGCTAGTTGTGGCTTTGACTTCCTGCATTTCGTTGTATTCTTTTTTGATAACGCTCTTCAGATCATCGTCCATCTCTTCCAGTACTCTCAATTTGGCTGCAATCTCCTGGCGTATAATTCCTTCATACTGCTTCGCATGTCCCAATTTTTTCATTTCGCTCAGAAATTGCTCTCGTTCTTCTATTTCTTGCAGTACTACAAATTTCAAAAACGAAGAGGGAATGTATTAATTCAAAAATGTCTGGGAAATAAGGTTTGTTCACTGCTAAGCCAGCAAATCAATTGGAGGAACTGTGTTATTTTGGAGCAGAATTTTTGGAAACTCGGCATGTGGGTATTGTTTTCTTGAAAATTTAAAAATAAGAGTTGAAATACTTAATGATACGTTTAAAGCATCATTAAGTACATCATTCTGTAATGTATACAATAATTATCACAAAAATTCATCTTGCAGCTGATAAAAAACCACCGAGGCATCATTTATTGGCAGATGGGTGAAATAAATTCATCTATCACCAGAGCTGCTTCACTTCATGGATGAAACAAGCCCAATGTTTGCAGTGTGGTGTGGGTTTGCTAGTAGCACTGTGGGTATGCACACCAATTTGGAATAATCAGGTATCAGCTTGCTGTACAGACAACTAAACAATACCATAGGCCACAGACATTTCGGTGGTGACTTATGAGTGTTTCTGTGGACACCCAGTGGATTCCCTGCCAACCATGGGGGAAGATTTTAACTTTGAGTGAAGCTTTTGTCCAAGTGTATTGTGTGCACCCTGCATTGCAGGTTTGTTGAAGTAAAACTGATATGATAACTTTGGCAAAAAAGCTTTGATGGTTTTGGAGCTTATTTCGTTAGAGCACAAACATGTAAACAAGGTTACTCTTAACACGTTCGCTGCGGAATTGTAGAGCTCGTTTGAGCAGCTGTGCGGGAGTCATCTGAAATAGGAACGCGCCAGGTGCGTGCGCCGCATGTGGAATGAAATTCGATGTGAGCTCCTAACCCAGTGCGGCTATTGTATGAGATATTTACCTTGGAGTAAACTACTTGCACCGAAATATTTCGTGTACTAAGCGAAGCACTGAAAGAAATCTTGAGGCGGGAACACTGAAAACGATGCAAAATGGCAAGAAAACTCCAAACCAGTCCCCTATTTTGGACTTATTCTTTCGCATCTTAGCAACACCCCAGCTGACTCCGACGTTTACAGTACCTTCAGAAGGTTCAAAGCTGGCGCGGGAAGTAGAAATATGTTCCATTTCACTTTCTGGTATACTGGAGGAGCGATCTGAAGTGAAGGCTACCTTCACGCGCCAGGCGCGTGCGACGCACATCGGAACAGAGCTCACGCGCTGAGCTCGTGACCCGCAGCGAACGTGTTAAATGACCAACTCTGATCTTACTCCAAGTAATTTTGTCCCGCTTCTTTTCACTTTCAGTTTTCTCATTAGGCTTTTGCCGGCTCTGAGATGTTCCTCGGTTGTTCTTGATTGTTTTCCCATAAGACATCAACTCTTGGAGCCGTCTTTTCTCTTGCTCGTAGTCAACTGATGATTATAAATAATTGTAAAATATAAGCTTTAAAACCTGTCTACCTACTAATAACGGAATGATTACCTGGGCTCTGAAAGGAAAGCTGGTCCTCTCTGTCGTACGCTCCAGACAACTCGATTTGATCCTTCCTTCTTCTTCTGGCCAAATATATTTTCCTAAAGTCCTCGATGAAATTCCCGTTGTTGGCCGGACGTGGTTTTGGGATTTTCGGCGGCAACGGCAATGGATCTCCTCTTTTCATAGAGTCATTGATTTGTTTCCTCTGAACCATACTCATTTTACTCTCTTCAATGAGCTCTGGAGCGGTAACATAATAAAATTAGCTTGTTTTCTTCAAGTGCGTGAATATAGGACGTAAGAGAGCATTGATAGTAGGTGCTAAATGTTTTCAAATAAATCTTACGTTTTAGAAATCGTTGAGTTTCAGGGCTATAGTCGACTTTCTTCGAGTGGAACAACCCACCACGTGCGACTCTTACTTCTCTTTCCATTTTTGATAAAATATAGACACTTTTCAATATCTAAGAAATTTTACAATACAAAAAAGCAAAAACTGTTTTTGGTCCTTAGATATTTCTCCGTTTTCAAGTAAGTATATTGATCAGGACGTAAGTTATTTACATCGGAGCCGGGTTGTGTACGCGTCTCTGTAGTGACGTGAAACCTGTTTGGGTGGGAAATATGGGTGCTTACTATCGAAGCGCTTGACTACTTGATCAATATTTTCGTAACTAAGCCATGAGGCGATCAAGAAAGACTATTAGATAAAGTTATGAACCTCGGAGGCAGGCAGCACTCAGTGCTCCTAGGCAGAGCAGTTTCTGTCCCATTCATTGCCATATGTGGCGTCCCGCAGGGCTCTCACCTTGGTCCACTATTCTTCAATATTGTGATCAATGGAGTCGCCTCCCTTCATTGTACCGAGTTCCTTATACACACAGATCACCTGAAGATATTCAAATCCACCAACTGCTCTGCTTTGTCCCGTATTCCGATAAATAAATGAATAAATGTAAAAAAAAAAAAAGTTTGTTGGCTGACGTGAAGACACAGCAAGGAGTTGGAGACAAGAACAAGAGAAAAAGGAGCAAATTTTTCAACAACGGTTGACTATTATGGAGTACGGGAAAAATAGTGTGGACTGTCCTGGAGCTTTCAAAATTTGGTGAAAAATTACACTCCACGTGCCCAGATACCCAAGAATCTTGAAAACCTGTCGAACGGACGTTCGAGTTCTGACCTGAACATCATTAGACGTATATTGGTGCCAATAAGAGAGGTTAGCCGCTGGCATGATTACGTAGGTTGACTATCCAAAAAATGACCTACCAAAACGGCGAAAATTGTATTGACACTTTGGCTCTAGTTGGCTCTGTAACGCTGAGATAGTTCGGAAACCTTGGTAATTTGCTGATAACAATCAAACCCAAAAAAGGCAAAACTGAAAACACTGATGCAGAGATTTTAATTGCTCAGACGGTGGCCAAATGAACCAGGAGTATTGATGGAAAACATTTGAACAGTTTATATAATGAAACTTGACTGTGAATATTTTGTATTCAAATTATCCATCAATTCAGCGTTCACAATGTAGTGAGAAATGACACGTTACAGTCAAAAACTATCACAACCCCATTTTTACTCTAACCTGCCTCCTCCTAAGTAAAATTTAAGCTCAGCAAGGATCTGAAATGAGTTTTACGGACAAAATATCAGATTTTTTGGAGCATTTTAAAGGTTTTTTTCCGGTCGGCAGACGACGGAGAAATATTTCGGATTTGGGAGGAAACATTCATTTTACATGAGGCTAAATAGATTCTTCTATATAAGGTATTCTAAGGTATTCTATAGAAGGTATTTAATGTAAGTAACTTTTTTGTTTAATTGTATGAAATTGGACATTCATTCTACGTCTTATGAAGCTCCTTTTTACTGTACATACATTTGTAGGTACTTATCAACTCAAGGGGTAAATATAAAAGTGCAGCGTTTTTGATAGAAATACATAACCAACCCGGTTTCCGTTGTATAGGTACAGGAACTACAATCTTCTCTAAAAATATGCGTTCAATTTCCCCGACGACAAACAAGCTTATCACGCCCGGTAAATGTATCACGTATCTCCTGCGCCCTTTCCACTCTGCAAAGCTCGGGTTATGAAGCATTATGAATATTGATCAGGGACCTCGTGCCATTTGGAGATTCGGATCTAGATTGCCTCTCCGATTTTGTCGTTCGATAAGAGAAATGGTTGCGCACGAATCGTACGACCGTCAGTTCCACATCCTGGGGGTCCCAACGACAAGCTGATGTGAAATCCATGTTGAGCTTTTCAACTTGAAGAACATCTTTGAGCTCAGTAAGCCGATACAAAATAAAAATGTCATTTTTTTCAACCTCACGTCATTAAAAAGACCGTAACTCCGTTAATTTACACTGATCCTATGGATTCGGGTACTTGCATTTTTACAGCAAAACCCCCATGGATAAAGTGCAACTCCTAAATCGACATCATAACTCATTGTTTTCATATTTTGTTTATATTGTTTTCATATTTTATCATCATAGAATACATACAATCAGACATAAGGTTCAGGCAATGTTGAAAACCTCCTCCATGCAGCGATCCTGGCGGTTGTCCACTGAAACTAACGCATATTCATGACATCAGCTTGTGGCTTACTGTATTCATAAAGATTTATGTAGACTGATCTGTTTTTGGGGCCTTGCTACTTTTTGTACTCACTGATTTGCTCCCAATTGGAATCCGTAGAAGTTACATTCCTTACTATGTGAAAGGGGGGATTGGTTATAAGAAGAATGCACAGTCAAGGGCAAAGAACTTTACTGGCAAAGAACATGTAATCAAGTGCAAGATGATCTGCTTGACACAATGGTGTGATAATTGGTTCAGATTGGGAACTACACAGTCAGCAAAAGTCAATGGATAAAAAGAACTAAAATCGCTGCTAATTCGTTCACAGAGGTTAGTTGTTCCTCGGACCAGGAGCGTGGAAATTCATTTCAATCGATTCAGCGTCCAAAATTTAGTCCAAAATGATACCCCACACGCCTAGGTACCAGAAATCTCGAAAAAACACACTCGAAATGGGAAGATAGATACCCATCTTGATACCTATAACCTCTTCCAGTGAGAGCCAATCGTTCCAGGGCCCGTTCATTGGATTCAGCATCCTAAATTTAGTGGAAATTAATACCCCACACGCCTAGATGGCCGAAAATCTCAAATTTTGAACCTAGGTGGGCGGGATATCATTTTCCACTCAATTTTGGTCGCTGAATCGATTGGTGTGAGTCCCCATGCTCCTGATCCGAGGAATAACCAACCCATGTGAATGAATTGGCACCGTTTTTCATTGTGGTGGCAGTGAACAATTGGCTGTAGTTATTGTCAAAAATTGTCCTTCAAATGAGAAAAAAAAATAAAATAAAAAATTAGGCCATTTTAAATGTATTGATACGTTCTATTTGAAAAAAATCGATACTTTGAAGGGTAGCGATTGGAGGTGTAAGTTGACATAGATTCGTTTCGCGTTTCTGATCATTCCATCTCCCATCTTCTTTGATTCAAATTCAAACTCGAGGCATGGACATGAAAGAAGACGGAACTTGGTAAATAGGATTACTTCACATCCAGGTGTCTCTCCTCAAATTGCATGACCTTCTGAGAACTGATACTATTCCCGTGTGAAAAGTCTATCACTATGTCCAACCATCTCAAGTGCTTCACAGAATCCACAGATGTTTCATGTCAATAAGGACAACAAACTAACAGTGAAGAGAAAATGAGGTCAGACCAAAATCCATGAAAGTAGTTAGGGAATGAAGAGGTCCTTATCCAGGAAACAGGAGTGAGGTGAGCATGTTCTCTTCAATTTCCCAGCCCAAGGTTGACAAAAGGTGGCCTCTCAAAATGCAAGTTCTTCTGAGAACTGATGCCATTCCCATGAGAAACTACCCCCTTCACAACCCCATGGAGGGCACAGGTGTATGGAATCTTTTGAACTTCAGTTCAGTCACCATGGAAGAAGGAGGCATGGGTTAGAGTGCGAGAAATCTCGCGGTTTTTATTCCATATATTAATTTTACAATCTTTCCCTTTGTGCATAGCTTTTCACGATGGAGGACGTGTCACTCAGCGACTTTTCCAAAGCGAAGACGGCCATCGAGGTGACTGGAGCATACAAGAAGTTCACCTCCGCAGGTTACGTCCTTCGAGGGCTAAATATGGCTGTCAAGCAAGGAACAATGTACGTATTTTCGAGAACTAGCTTGTAATTTTGATCTCATCTCGTAAATAGGAAGACACGCTTCTGATGTAAGTGCATCATTGAAGTCAGTGGAGTATGCAGAAGTACTGTATAGTAGATTGCCTGCACCGTCCTTCAAGTGACGAATTATCGACTTTTGTAAGGCTCGTCATCCCGCACCTATACTTTTACCTTCACGTCGTATGGTCAGGTTGATTTGAACAATAATACTTATCGGCCAAGAAGAAGGTTGTGCCGGAAAAGAGCACTCAAGCTTGCGTGAGCGTGACATCCACTGAATAAATTATGACTTCCTCACATCAAAAAGTGAAATACAATATAAACGAGTTAAAAACTGGTGTAAAATGTATTTCCCGGATGATTTTACAATCTTTCCGAGTCGGTCCGCATTTTTTCAAGGTCCCGGAACGATTTGTGCCCCTCAGAAGAGGTTATGGGTAAAATGGGGACGTGTGTTTTCGAAATTTCCGGTACCTAGACGTGTTGAGTATCATTTTCCACTAAATTTTGGACGCTGAATCGATTTGAATCAGTCTCCATGCTGCTGGAGAAATAACCAACCCCTGTTGCATTATAGAGTTGACATAATAAACAACTTCCTCACCAATGCACTGCAGTTACACTGTAACCCGTCGTTTTCACGTAACGGGCTAGGGATCCAAAATAGACCTAGGCGAATAATTAGTGGGAGATTAAAGACTTTCACTTACCGTCCGGAATGTCTGCAATGGTCGGTCATGGACGCCAAGTACACCTGAATTTACCAAGCTCTGAGGAATGGGGTTTCGTGATTGAAAAGACAAGGGTTCAATATTGACTTATAATGAACGCAAATTGACAGAACTATAAGATAGGGAATGTCTCGGCCGAGAAGGATATTGACTATTACGTAATCTAATTATTGAGTAGGCAAAAGTGAAGGGCTGAGGGCCAAATGAATTTACGGGATAGCTGAAGGCTCAGGAATGTTTGATTTGAATAACGGTAAAATGAAAGTGATTTGTTAGCGTCCTCCCCTAATTCCTTTCTCTTTTCCTAACGCACGACAGACGAAATGCTAAATAATACGGTCACAATCCACAACTCTATGATCAGCTTTCTGGAGACTAAACGTCAGGGCTTGGGCCAGATTTAGAGAGTTCGACTTTCGCGTTGCGAGGGTACGAGACAGAGTTATTTCGCCACTTACGTGTACCAACTTCTTGGGATGGAGACCACAGGGTGATGTTCTCTTCGCTGCTCGGCTTCGGTCGGGGGAACGCCGTCCAGGCCGGAGGAGGCGAGGCTCTTTCCGACGGAGGTCCGACGACTGGCGGTGCGTGGGGAACCTGGACTATTGGCCGTCGAATCGGGCGCGAACGAATCAACACTCGGGTCCGACGGGGGATTTTCAGTTCGTATAAGGGCCCACTGTTTCGGGAGAGGAATTGGCTGATCTCCCAATTCCCGAGTTCTCACCCTGAAGGAACCACGATACACTTGTTCCCTCAGGTCACGTTCACAACACCAGCTTCACAAGGGGTTGATTTGCTTCGCGTCGGTTGTTTCGCTTCGATGTTCCGCTTCAGTTGTTCCGCCCCGAAACAGGTTGTTTCGCTGGGGTTGTTCCGCTCCGGTTGTTCCGCCCCGAAACAGGTTGTTCCGCCCCGCCCCTGCCTCGCCTCGTCCTCTCGAGATTATGGCGAGCAGGGGGGGCCAACCTCGTTTCAGGCCAACCTCGTTTCACTTGAGTTCGTACACGACTGACTGATGTTCCTTTCCCCAGTCCGCTCGTCAAGTCGCCTTCCCCTCCTACTCCTCCCTGGGTGTCTCGCGCCGCCCATCGCCCAACCAATCCGATGAGGTCACGCCTTTCGCCCAGCTGGGTCAGGCGCTTGGAGGGGAGAGGGCCCGATCCGTACCCCGCCGCCGAAGTTTCTTGACGGGGCCCTTGGAATCTGCCGCCCCGTTACAACACATGTCATTCAACAATGTATGTTTTCAATTTCAGCTATGGCCTTCTAGGCCCGAGTGGTTGCGGAAAAACGACCCTTTTGAGCTGTCTAACTGACAGACTGAAACTGGACGGTGGTGAAATCAATCTCAAGATATCAAAAAGATCACAAATCGGCTACATGCCGCAGGTATATGGACTCATTTTTGTTTAGTTCATTATTCTCTGAATAATTTGATTTCATTCTATGCCCATAAAAATTATACATTCTGATTTTCTTGAAATCTCAATTCAAACCACGGTAGGACATCCCCAAATATGTGGCTCAATGATTCCTTTTAGACTGTACCTAGTTGGTCTGTGGAACTTCACTGCCTTATCGTCCAAAACAGAGGTGGGGTATGGGTAAAAATAGATTTTTTGAAAGTGAACTTGTATCGATTAATTGGCCCCAAGCTTACTTATACCCCACCTAAAATAATAAACCATTGAGAACCAATTTGCAGCACGTTCTTTATTGCAGCCCTGCACTGTACAAACTCTCGTGTTTTTCTAACATTTGTGACTTTTTCAGGAGCTGGCGCTGTTTCAAGAGTTCAGTATTAGAGAGCATTTAATGTTTTACGGATTTATCTATTCGATGAAAAGAAAGGCAATAGCGGAAGCTGCCGAGAAACTCGTTAAGCTGTTGGAACTGCCAAAATTGGATACTATAGTTTCAACAATGAGGTAAGAACAAACTTAGAAACAAATCTGCTACTCGCGGAATATCATTCGTCTCATTCCCAGTAAGCAGGCATAATTAAGTAGTGATTGGTCTGACAATGTATCAAGTGGGTAAACTCCCTGTCCCTACTGAACAACAACTTTTTGTACCCAGGTATTTGATAAGCCATGTGTCTTTTGTGTTGAGTCAAACTCTTTAGAAAAGTGAATAACACGTTCGGTGCGGGTCACGCGCTCAGCGCGTGAGCTCTGTTCCAATCTGTGTGCGTCGCACGCGCCTGGCGCGTGAAGGTAGCCTTCACTTCAGATCGCTCCTCCAGTATACCAGAAAGTGAAATGTGAAAAGTGAAATATTTCTACTTCCCACGCCAGCTTTGAACCTTCTGAAGGTACTGTAAACGTCGGAGTCAGCTGGGGTGTTGCTAAGATGCACTAAAATAAGTCCGAAATAGGGGACTGGTTTGGAGTTTTCTTGCCATTTTGCATCGTTTTCAGTGTTCCCGCCTCAAGACTTCCTTCAGTGCTTCGCTTTAGTACACGAAATATTTCGGTGCAACTAGTTTACTCCGAAGTAAATATCTCATACTATAGCTGCACTGGGTTAGGAGCTCACATCGAATTTCATTCCACATGCGGCGCACGCACCTGGCGCGTTCCTATTTCAGATGACTCCCGCACAGCTGCTCAAACGAGCTTAACAATTCCGCAGCGAACGTGTTAATCAGATTTACAGTGATTTAATTTGAGCTGTCTTCAGATCGACCTCTATTTAGTTACAAAAACATACATTTTGAGCAGCACAGTTTTGGTGCAATTGCAATGGCAGTTTCGTTTCTATTAGGTAGGTTGTGTCAAGCAGGTGGTGACTCCCTGAGCTCAAGCTCACCTGCCATCTACCGTCTGGGGAGTCAACTGACTCTCCTAATTTAGTTGATGAGTTGCTCTGCAGAGCGCTCAAAACAGAGCATTCATTGTAGACGTCCAATTTTACTCCTTTACAGCAGATAATAAGTCGATAATTGTCAGCTGAATGTGTAAAATGATACAACAAATCAACAATAATGCAGTAGAAGTAGATTGGAGCACATGGCTCACAGTGGGAACATTAATGAGCAGGGTTACCTTGTCAAATGTGCTATTATGTAGTTATTGACACATGTAGGTTAATATAATACATATTAAGTATCGCTTCTCGGCCTCTTGGCTAAGATCAAAATGTAGTATCTGTTCTTATCAGCTTAATCTCTGGTACAGTACTCATTGAGTACCCCTGAAGATTAAACTGATTTTTGGAAATTGACGGAGTGCTCGGAGCTTGCTCCACCTCTGTCGCGGGTTGTCCTGGTATTGCAGTACCTCCAGGCACGGCCCACATAATGAAATAATAATAAATTTATAAAAGGATAATTGTATCTGAGACAGTGACAGCGTCCGTGTTGGTTCCCATTGCCGCTTCAGCAGGTTCTTGTGGACATAGGCTCCAAAGCATAATAAGCGTTACTCCATGGGAGAATTTTTTGGTTGGTTATTCCTTGAATAATAATCAACCTATGATATCATGGTCAACCTCTCTGATACGGCTCAAAATTTTTTCTGGACGTTTCAAGGTGTCTAGATAAAAAAAAGTCAATGTCCGTCCGCCGTCCGCCATTTTCTAAAAATCTGAAATTTGGGTCGGGGGTCTATTTCCGGCCAAGGACGGTCCTCCAAACTTTTCAGCCCGATCGGACCAAATTTGGGCGAGGTAGGGGTCAAAATGTGTTTTTTGAAAAATGGATTTTCGAAATTTTGGGCGATCTAGGCGAGTGGGGTATCATTTCCCACTAAATTGTAGACGCTGAATCCAATAAAGTGGGTTCCAGAATGATTGGCACCCACTGGAAGAAGTTATGAGTCAAATTTGGTGTATATTACCCATTTTGAATATGTGTTTTTGAGATTTCTGGTATCTGGGGCGTGTGGGGTATCATTTTCCTCAATTTTTTTTATTCCATGGTTACTCCCAGCGCCTGGCTTGTTCTAAATCTAGTATAACTGTTGGGTATCTCCATGGAAGAAAAAGGCTTTTTCTCCCATGGGGCATTTTGCAGGTACACTATCCACTCTGGTTAACCTGAACTAGCAAATAATTATAATGTTGTATGGATGATTCCCTTTCTTACATGATTATTTGTATTTATTGTTATTAAACACAATCATAGCTAAACCAAAATAAAAGTTTTTGGAAACATTCATGATACATCGATCTGTTATTATTCTTGATCAGATATCTTCCTTATGTGTATTTCTCAGTGGTGGCCAACAAAGAAGAGTTTCGCTGTGTATCACTCTACTGCACGATCCCTGATCTCTTAATTCTTGACGAGCCTACTGTTGGAATTGACGTCGTTCTGAGCGAGAGGTTTGAACCTAACTATTTCTATGCTAAAAAATCTATGAGTATAGCATTTTCCGGAATGAGAAGCTCCCATGTCTTGAGAATTGTCGGAACAGAATTTAAGAACTTTCAGAATTAAAAAAAATGTTTTACACCAACGGAAAATAAGTTCATAGTTTGTAGTTGTGAGACTGTGGGCTTGAACTCAAGAACTGTAACAGTTAATTGAACTTTTAATGACTGATCGAACAGATGTAAATGGATACAGAACTTTATGAGCACACATGATACGAACACGTTGAAGAAGAGAACAGTAATTGCGAGGTTTCCTTGACGGCGGGTTTACCCCTTAGTTCACAGAACGAGCGAGCGCTGATGTCGGGTCATCTAGCGCGAGCAAATGGTCTAATCTGGCCGACCCAAACGGCCGGGTAATTTGAACTGGCTGTTCCTTGGCGTATTTTGATCTTATAGGGAGGCTCGGGGCCGAACAGTAGTCTTCCTGCCAGGCGTTTTGACTAAAATGATCAGTTAATCACTCACCAAGGTTTCCAGTAAAATTGGGGGGTGAACGCGAGGAGTTTTGAATATTTCGGAGGTGATTTATTAAGATCGGAAAACACAGAACCGCCGTCGGAGAAGTGTAGGTTACAAGCGTCCGCCGGCTAGGCCGACAGTAGAAACACGGTTGCCAACCAAACGAAAAGAAAAGTACTGCAAGCTAGTGTTACTTCCAAGCAATATGAAAGGGTAGGTAGCGACAAGGAATAGGGGATTTGCCCTCCATTTCTCGTCACTCCCTCCCAAATATCCGATTCCTTTGGAGTCCGTTGCGACACATTTCCGAGATGCAAGGTTTCTTGGAATCTTGAAAGCAGTAGACGCTGTATCTCCCAAGGCGACAGTAGCAGAAGAATCCGCAGCCACAGCAGAAGAATCCGCAGCCACAGCAGCAGAAGAATCCACAGCCACAGCAGCAGAAGAATCCACAGCCACAGCAGCAGAAGAATCCACAGCCACAGCAGCAGAAGAATCCACAGCCACACCAAGAAGATCTCAGGAGCTCTTCATTCTTCAGCACATCAGTGCCAATGACTCTCTTTCAAAAGAGAGCTTACTAGTCACTGTTGATTCATGGGCAGTTCCATCCTAATATTCAACAGGTAGAACCTGTCTGATTCCATAGGAAAATCCTATCTTACTTCACAGAAAAAAAAATCCTGTCATTGAGCACAGGGAAGCCTGTCTAAACACAGAAATAGAGTTCGGTCTAATACATAGGAATGCGTTCCTATCAATATAAATTTTCATGTTTCACTTACCCAAGGAGGTCCTGCTAAGTGCAAAACATCCGATTATTATTATTATTTTATGATTTTTTATTATTATTTTTTTTTTTTTATTTTTTATTCATTTAACTTGATGCTCTGATTAATAATTCTTCTGTCCTTGATTCCTGACATGCTCAGTCAAATCATCTATGGGGATTAAAAAGGACAAAAATTATATTTATGCCAAAACTGTGTCTCTAAATGTGATAAATTTTTCCTCTCAGTAGGGGTTTTGTAAGAGCATTAGCTTTCTGATCTTCAGTAGGGATTCACTGATGAGGCTGTGTCCATTCCAATGTTCTTCCCTAACATACAAGTAAGACACTCTGACTAAGTGCGTTGAGTAGCAGAATCATCCACAGCTAGTCTAATGGTAGGTTTTGAGTCTTTATACTTCATTGTCACTGTAGGGATATTTAAAATTTGTTCACACGTTGTTCTCAAGCACGCTAGCTCTCGGCATGCCGAACTCATCGCAACAAATTCACTTTCAGCTGAAAACAACGCCATGTGATTTTTTCCCCCTTTTTTTTTTGCTTTTCACATGACAGGATCCCCAATTAATTCAATAATGAATCCCGTCGTCGATTATCCTCCCTCTGCAGTATCCAGGTGCAGTATCGAGTATCCCTCTGTAGCTCTTGACGCGTATAGCTGCTAACCAGTCTTTACAGTTGAATTAGCTGCTTTTGCTCAACAAAT
>CM034006.1:8134646-8167273 GCA_019603395.1 Cyrtorhinus lividipennis | reverse complement strand
GCTTCAAATCAAGGGAGACAAATATTTTGGAGGAGGAGGGATGCTTTATCCTAGGAATCTTCTCAAGCCAGAAAGCCCCTCAACAAAGACATTTTGCAGACATCATTTTAGAGGCCCGGACAAGTGATGAAGGGTTCACTGGACTGCCTCTTTGGCCTATGGCAGCCTGGGCAACCATATCCTGGAAGTCTGGAAGCCAGAATCTGGTGCACAGGGTTGTTTCTCCATACTATCTCTGGAAGATTGGGATAAGGTTGTATGAGGGGGAAGGGTAAGGTTTTTATGGGTATGCAAGAGCCAGAAGTACTTCAGTTTACTCCTTTAAGGGGTCCTTGTTGCATTTTTTGGCCCAGGAGCTGCTGACATGTTTGGACAGCCACACCCAGCATGGCTGCTGTCTCAACAATGAGTATAAGTCAAGAAGGTTAGTGTTTCAAGTCAAAGGTGATGGATAATTCGGATGAGGGGAATGCTTCATCCTAGGAGTCTGCCAAATCCAGAAAGCCCCATCAACAGACTGGCAGGCATCAATTTTGGAGGCCCTGATGAGTGACTGAAGGGTCTCAACAATTCTCTGGCCTGCCTCTTTGCCCATCCATGGCAGCCAGGACAACCATACAACAGACAACTGGACCAATACAAACACAGCTGAACACAAATCAAACATAAACCCTTTCCACAGCACACCTCCCTTTCAATGTAACTTATAAAACATAAAACGTGAATCACAAAAGGAATGTAACATTAAAACAAAACATAATCACTGAATATGGCGTTGTTTTTCTATAAGATAAGCGAATAAAGGCCAAATTAATATTAGAGGCTCTTTGAATCCACAGCCTTCTCAATCACCATTGCTGAATCCATGTGACTCCAAGTACACCAATTAAATCCCAGAGGATGATGCAATCTTAATAGATTCAGCATTCATTTAGGAGTAGCCAATCTAATCCAGGAAGTGATTCAATTCATTTCTGCATTGGCATTACTGCAAGGCAGCTGCAGAGTGACATGATCAAAAAGGCTGTGAAATCCAATGCCAAAGGAACAACACAAAAACTAAAGCAGTACTTTTCTTCCCACCAAACAATTTTTTGCTTCTTTAACAAAATGCCATATCGAGACTAGGCCTAAAAATTGAAAAAATGCCAATTGGCTTTACGACAATTTAGTTTTATTTTATTTCATGGAAAAATAACTTCTTTCTACTCCTTCAAGTTGAACTTTTGTTGTTAAAAAACAGCTAGCCTTCAATATATAGCTCTTGAACATTTTCAAATAAATGAAAAAAATGGTAGGTAACTCATAAAAATCACTAAGATAAATTGGCGTAAAATGCACTGAAAAAAAATGGCTACCAATGATGGATACTGTGCTTTGAAAATAGAAGGTAATTGTAGAGAATAGTGGGAATGTGACATCTTTTGTTATTTTCCATGCAAATATTTTTCACCTTGAACCGTTTGTACAAAATATTTTGGAGCGGATGGAAATCAAAGGGGAACACTAGCAGCAGTTGCAAGTGTAGATAGAGTTTGGAACTGATGGACTGTCAAAGTAAGAACATATGTCCTGTATGTCCTACACCATATTATGGTGTAGCCATATTGTTCACTGTGAAACCTTTGTGCGCCCAAGACCTTAAAGAATCCCAAGCCTACTTGCAAGTGTGTCAGCAGCTTGAATTGAACAATGTCATTAGTGCTCTAGCATGGGGCATTTGAGGATAACCTGTTCTACAGCATTTGTCATCATCAAACTCAATGCACCAGCCTGCAGACGTCTTTAGCAGAAGGCATGCTTGAAGGTCAACACCAGCACCTTTGTGCGGCCCAAAGACCTTAAAGAATCCCAAGCCTACCTGCAAGTGTGTCAGCAGCTTGAATTGAACAATGTCATTAGTGCTCTAGCATGGGGCATTTGAGGATGACCTGTTCTACAGCATTTGTCATCATCAAACTCAATGCAGATGTCTTTAGCAGAACGCATGAGTGAAGGTCAACACCAGCACCTTAATGGGCAGGTTTATCAGGGTTACCACTCATTCCTGATAACACTCAAAAGCCATACAGGACAGCTTGAAAGTATTGCTTAGGCCAATAGAGTTGTTCTCCTCCCTCTCCCTCCCAATTTGTCCAAAGGAGTTTGAGATCCTTGCAGAAAACATTCAACTCTTGGACATCTGTTGACAATGCATGATGGTCTTTATGCAGTTGAAGAAAATAACTGATTCCTGGGCTTTTTGTGTTTATAAACAGGTTGCTTTTGCTGTGAACACCATTCTCCATGGCTCAAGGCTCCTTGCATTGCTGATATTGGCACTTCAGTGATGGCCCAGGCTGTTGTATCCCTCTTTTGCTGAACCTAGTGTAGTCCAGCAGTCTTCCCTTGCTGTTGCTAGCAATGCACATCCAGCAGCAGTGATCAGTGAGCTGGATCTGAGGAACACCAAGCGCCAGCTGACCAACATCAAAATACTGAAGCTGCAACAACTACAGCATCCCCAACAACCTACTCAGTTCCAAACTCTACTAGCAGCCACCTACAATTTTATACTTCAAATCTAAACTCACGTGTCTTGGGTTTGTAAAATATTTGCTGTACATTGTGCTTCAGACTGCACTAATGCGTGATTACGTAGCCATGCTGTTGTTTCAACTCAGACCCTCAGTCACAAATAGCAAGATGATTCTTCCCAAAGTATAAACAGGGTTTTTTATGTACAGAATTTACAAATGAAAAAGTTGGCGCCAACGCCAAAATACCAAAGTGCGATTGAGCAATCATAATATCAAATGTATCAATGTGTATGGAATTCATTTCTCTCCTCAATTGAACAAAAAGACGTTGTTGGAGGGGGGTCTGAAAGGTGGAGACGGTAGAATAGTTCTAATGCAACAAAAGATAACACAAATCAATATTTCTCCAGAGTCATAACCTAAAACCTAACCTAACCATAAAATTTTTTGATAAATATTGAGTATTTGATAAGAGTGATAACAAAAACTGTGCGTCAAAATGGCCTAAAACGTAGTTGTTATCTTTGGAAAATAATTATTTAATGTTTACTATACCTCCCTAAAAAGAGGAAGAAAAACTTGAGAAGATTCAATTTAATAATGAGAATTGTACAGTATCGATACTCTCAAAATTAGAATTGAAAGACATTTTGATATGAATGTTTATTGAGTCTTATCGATAGTTTGATATAAGATTTAGTGGGAAAAATATCAATAAGTTAACATGGAGAAATTGCGGGAAAGATCAAAATCAATCAAATCAATTAAGTCTTAGTATCGAACGACAAAACATCAATTTTTGATGAAATATCGATATTTTTGTTCATTCTTTGTTCAAGACAAAGAATTGGAAATCATTGATTTCTTCAAATTGATAAAACTATTGCATATTTTGAAAAGAATCTTCTGATTCTATGGAGTATTGATTCTGCTAGTGTGGAAGGTAGGTTATCAGAGATTAATCGATTCTGAATCGATACTTTGAGTTTGAATCATATTGGAAGAATATCAATGATGTCTAGATGATTGCTAAGTAGATTTTCTTTAAGGAAATTATTAATTTGATATTAAGAATAGCAATATGAGCAGTAGAAGATTGTTCCTGCAGGATAGAATGGTGGGCTGAATAGTCTGTAGCCTGACAGAGATGGCGCCACTAGCGCTGTGCCAACCTAGCATTATATTATAGCAGCAGCACTTTATGAGCAATGTTTTGGCACGCAAATTGTTTAGTGTTTGATTGCCAGTATTTCAATGCCCATTTTATGTGCAAAGTTAATAAATTGTAGTTAAATGATGAACACTGAGAAGTGATTGAATACTTCCATATAGAAGGTTTCACAGCTATGGAAATTTTTGACAAATTGCATGATGCACTAAAGGAATCTGCTAATTCAATGTTTGACTGTTACAAAGTGGGTTAAACAATTTAAATTCGGCCGGACAAGCACAAAAGACACATTTTGCTCAGCACGCCCTTGGAAGTGACAAATCAAGAAATTGTGGACAAAATTCATTCAATTGTGCCGAAAGACTGTAGATTGAAGTTTACTTGGATAGCAAAGACTGTTTGGATATCAAAAGAGAGCGTCAGTAATATTTTGAATAATATTCTGGACTTCCACAATGTTTGTACAAGATGGTTGCCGGCATTTTGCTGACACTCCCCTCACACCAAAAAATAATTTCAAGTGACAATTTGGCGCTTTTCAAGAAGAATTCCAAGGAGTTTTTGAGACGTTTGGAGTCTAAATAAAGATTATATTGAAAAAAAAAAGTTGTATTTCTACTGTCAGGTTATGGACTTTTCAGCCCACCCTTGTATGAATTGCTAGCCTTTTTCTGTAGCAAAACATATGTTTAACACCTTACAATTTGGAATTTCTCAAACAAAATTGGAGTATTTTGGTGCATGATGCACCTTAAGTGTGTTTCAGGTCAAATATACTGTTAAAACAACTGCTGTTACAGTTTGCTCTGCATTTGACAATTTGTGTCAACACTTGAGCAGTTGTTGAAAAATGTGCAAACAGGTCAACATAAAGGATAAAACCAATTCTGAGTGATTCAGAAGATATCAGGCAGCCTTTACATTGTAAAGAAACCTCTTGTGAGTAGGAAGTGGGTGGGAAAGAAGAAATAGATGAGAAGAGAAATGAATTCTGCAATTTGTGACCACTCTTCTAAGATTCATTGTAACTTGTGACAAACAAATATCATAAGTTGCCTTTCAGTTGTAATCCTTTGCATTGTGCATGATTTTCAAATTATCGAAAAAACAAGTCCTTTTTTCAATTGAATGACAAATTTGCAATGCCCACTTTGATCCAAAAAGAGAATTTGTTTATAGGAACTTTTTTTTTTCACATTTTTCCCAACCAAATGTCAAAAACTGTGCGTTCAAGTTAACTTTATTTTCAACCAAACGAGACAAAATCGCAATAACAACTCAATGAAAGTGCCCAGAGCGTCACAGGACAACTACAACTATCAAATATCTATTCAGATCTAACGATATAACCCTTAATTTTAGCTCCCCCCCACATTCAAATTATTTTTGGCCCTTCGAGTTTTTCTTTAGAAAGTAATTTCTACAAATAAAATCCGTATCAAAAACGATTTCTCAATCAGAAAATTTTTTTCCCACTTACAAAATTCACAAATTTTCATCTTCTGAAGTGTTTTCGTCGTAACGCAAAACCTAATCGTCGCTAAAATGTTTAAAAAGTAAATTAACGGCGTATAATTCGCCGTGGCGTTCATATATATCAGTATACATATAATATTAGTAACGTATATCGTGTCGGGGTTCCGAGGGGTTATCTTCATTCAAGTAATGAACACCTGAAAATAACGTGTTAAATTGTTATAACCAAAGTTCCTTCAGAGTGTTATGTGAGTTATTTGTAGAATTGGGTGATAGAGGGTCATTTTGTGACGACATAGGCCATCTACAATGTATTTCTGATAGGAAATGTCTCTGAAAAAGTATATTGACTTTCTAACCTCAAACAGAGGACACCATATGGAGTCTATTCTGATTGGCTCTTCTCTGAACGGCTTTGCATATTCCCAGAATGAGTATGAAGCAGGCTGGATTTATGTAAAACAGATTCCTCCCTCTAATATTGTTCATTGCCAAACAGACAATAACTTTTAACAACCAATTTTACTTCAGAAATGAGACAAAATGGTTTTTCTGCAGGTAAACCCCAGCAATTCCAGTTGCTACAAACACTCAGACATGCAAGAACATGCAAAAGTGCTCCACATGCTCAAGTAGGTCATACATTCTTAACCCACCAATCTTACCTTTTAGGATTGCATGTAATTGCCATTCATGTTACAGTCTCATCAATGAAATGGAGTCAGTAACACGACTTGAAATATTGCACTTATGCGCAACTGAACAAAAATGGAAGTTTTTGGTTTTTCCCTAATTCTTCAATACAAATAGCTTCTAAAGACCTTCACATGCACAACAAAGAAACATTAAATTTGCAGTCAATAGAGGTTGCAATACAGTTGTTTGAACAATGCCATTTTTATTGGCATTCAATACATAATTGCATCACAAGAAATCGATTCAGAAACTACTTTCAATACCAAGAAAGTGGGGAGAAAGAAAAATAGGAGAAATTCGGAAGAGAGCCCGACAGATACTTCCTCCGACTTGGCTCCCTTAGGGAGAGAAAGAAGGAAGTGGGGGTAAACAAAGGTGGGAGAAACAACAAACTCCCCACCATTCAAAATAAAAGCTCACCTAGGTCTAGGCCGTGCAGCAACCCTATGTATTTGTAAAGAAATCTACTATTTTTTAAAAAAGAAACCTGGCTTGTTTGGCAAAATCATTGTGACGCCACATATGCGTCATGGTTTCTTTACCTAAATAAATATGACGCAACATAAGCATCATGGCTTGTTCAACTAGTTTTGTGACACAACATGTGCGTCATGTATTTTTAGTCAAACTTTATGTAGCTTATCAACAAAATTAAGGTGACAAGCTATGTGTGTCATGGCACAGAGTTGAATTTATGTGACGCAACATGTGCGTCATAGTTTATTTAGTTAAATTAAAGTGACGCAAAGAATGCGTCATGTCTTGTTTAACTCAAGTTTATGTGACGCAACATGTGCGTCATGGTTTGTTTAGACCAAGTTCTATGACGCAACATGTGCGTTATGGCTTTTTATCCAAGTTTTATGTGACGCAAAATGTACGTCATGGTTTTTCTAGGATTTTATGTGAAAAACATGTGCATTATTGCTTGTTTAGCTAAATCAAGGTGACAAGATGTGTGCGTCATGGCACATTGAGCTAAATTAAAGTGAGGCGTTATTGTTTGTTTGTCTAAAATAGTGTTTTAGCGTTATAGCTTGTTAGTCAAAGTTCTGTGACACAACATGTGCGTCATGGCCTTTTAAGTAAACATATTTGTACAAAGATCTTTTTGGACAACCTACGAATCTACGTAATTGTACAATCTGTAAAATAAATCCCCCCCTACATATGTTTTCTGCGTAAAAGAATCAAATTTCCACATTTTGCTTGTTTCTGCAGAATGCCATAGTTGAGCCACCTATTGGTCGCTAAGGTCAACAACCAAAACATTAGAAAGCTTTGTTGCTTGAGAGAGAGAGGGGGGAGGGTCATATATGTTTGACAAGCTTGGGTTGGTAACACTGTGGCCATGTTCTAGGCTAACATCTGCACACTGCTCTTGCTAGCATTTCCTCTTGCCAACTCAATCAACCTTTTGTTCTGATCACTTGAAACATTAAATCCATTAAAATGCGATGCTTCTGTACCTAGCAGCAGTGATTTTGTCCAATTTATACGTTCCAACCATTCATGAATCAACCTGCTGCATCCAGTAATGCATTTACTAGGTCTCTCATTGATTCTTTGCTCTGTTGTTAACTTGACGACTGCAAAATGTGATTGAATGACGACTTACAATCACAATCTACCCTACACATGGTGTTGCTTCACTCAGTACAGCTTCAGTGTTGTTATTGTTTTATGTCTGACAGCAACCACAACAGGTGAATGCCAAAAGCATGCAGTGTCCACAATAATTCAAGCTATGATGCAAAAATAAGTGCCCAAAGCACAACGCAAGAAGAAACAAAAAATTATTAAATTACAGAATGTTGCAAAACAGTACTAATCTACAACATTTCTGCTCTATCAGCAGCAAACACAAAGACACAACACATAAAAACATGCAAAAAGCTCTGAACAACTAACAACAAACGAGCTTCTTTTCCAACAAAAGTTCATCACACACCCAGACAATAAACTAGAACAAACAACAACCAAAACGAGGAGCCCAAAATCAGAGCGGAACCCATTACTAAAATTCAGTCATGCGGACCCACATCAAGTCCGATAAAGGCTAAATAACACTTTCACCTGTTGTTTTCAATCCCGCGTTTATTAAATATTTTCAAAATAAATAAAGTCGTTTTTAAAAAAAAATTTCAAGTGAGACAACATAACTAAGCTACATTTTTTTAAAATGAAAAGCGCTGTTCAAATACAACTTTGAAGTAATTCAAAAAAGGTTATACCAAAAACACGTATACATGGGAGACAATGTCAAATGCAAAAGTTTGTTGTTGGCTTCAAACAATGTGGTGGATTAAAGGGTGAATGGGGAGGTTATGAAGGACATAACAGGGGCTCAGTGTAACCTCTCTTAGGTTACACATAAAACAGGTTGTCCATCAAACGCATTGTGTTTTGTTTTCTTGCATAGAAGAGAATGTTTGTTTTATTTTGTTATTCTATACCTTGAGGATTCATATTTTTGTCATTAAAGTCATTTTGGTTATGAATGTGTGATAACAAGCAACATACCAAAGAAGTTGTGACACAAAGAGAAAGAGCAAAGACATCCAGGCTCCTTCAGGTTATAATAGCGCTTATGGAAGATCAATAACGCAAGGAAAACACTTTCAGTGAATCGCCTTCTTGAATGAATCAATTGTTCATTTTTAATCAATTAGAAAACAGATTTTTGTTGTTCATTTTGATAAATTACAAAGTTCTGGGCAGTTTCCATGTCAGTCATAATGTGTTCTAGGCAGTGGAAGTGGAACAACCACCACCATCTTCATCATCATCATCATCCTTACAGGAACTTTTGAGATTGTGGAGGATGGAACTTTGAACTGAGGAATAAAAAGGTACTAAGCTAAAACCCCGTTCCTAACCTAAATTTCACTAAATGAATAAATTTTTCAAAAATTGTTATACTTGGACAACCAGTTTTTTTAATACACAATTTTGAATAAAAATCCGACTATTTTATATCAATTATTACTTCATTAATCAGCAAACGATGATGCCAGTCCTCAAGTGCATAAATGTGTCTATGCAATAACGAATGAATTTTTGACATGATTTTGATCTTTTGCAAGGTACATAAGTCAAGTCCCATGACACCACTCTAAAAATCAATACACTGATGTTGGCTATTGAAAGGAGAAGAGAGCTAGCAAAGCCAATTGGAGAAGGGTCACAAATCACTGCACGCGTGATCAACGGTACAATATTTTTGAATATAGTATGAATTAACCTTACACTGGTTTGGTCATCCTCTTTGCACCTCTGGCCGGTCCTTTGGGCTTGTCGAATTTCTTTATTGAACCGCCTGAAGCAACTTCCATTGGTGGGGGGTGAAGAGCGTCGATCAAACATTCTTCAGAGACTTCTTTGCCTGAGTCAACTTCCAACTGGTAGGGAGGAAAAGGTTTTGATCAGTGTTGATAAGATGAAAAGAAGGTTATGTGAAGGTTATACACTTTTAGGGGGGAACAAGGGGCTTCTTGAGGGTGCAGCAACCAGTCAGTTGCTGCGTTCTCTGCTCAAAATCAATATGACAGAGTAGCCAAAACACTAGGTTGCTCATATGGCAGATCTGGTATGGCCAGGTCTCAGATGATCTAGTATTGCCAGGACAATGCATGCAATTGGCAGTCATCTTGACTGTTGTTGCGAGCTCGCACCGGCGCCGGCCAAATGGGCTGCCGGCATCGCAAGGTCAACGACCTGTGGAAGGCTAAGGGACAGTTCTCCAACATTCGAGAACCTCCCCGTTCGTCCCGGAACGTTCTCGACCGGGCACCAGGTATAAAAACAGGCCCACGAGCGCCGCCCAGTTCAGTTCAATTCGGAGTCCCGATATAGACGCTTCTCGGGTTATAAATCGTGCCGCGCCGCGTTATAAATAGTGCGACAACCGTGTTACAACCGTGTATTGTGATTCTGTCATTGTGTAAATGCGCGAATGTGAACAGTGTATGTACTCAAGGAACGATTGTTAATAAATTAGTTACGAAGAACATAAATCGTTACAATTGGTGTCAGATGTGGGGTTACAAGTTAGTGTTAAAGTGTTACAGTGTTTTACAGTAGTTATAAAGTGTTATAGTGACTTTAGTGTGTTACTGCGCGTTTGAACTTTTAAAAACGAACAAAATGAAGTTGACCGATTTGAAAGTTAAACAGCTGAAGGAAGAGCTGGAAGAGCGCGGCTTACCTACCGGTGGAACAAAAGCAGATCTACGCCTACGACTTAAGGAGAACTTGGTTGAAGAAGGTCATGACCCAGACAACTTTGACTTTGTGGATGATATCACCAGAATTGAAGAGCATTCTAAACAACTGTTTGAAGAAAACTCACGGAAAATGGAAGAGAATTCTAAAAGAATTGAAGAGAATTCTAGACAACTGTTTGAAGAAAACTCAAGAAAAATGGAAGAGAATTCTAAAAGAATCGAAGAGAATTCTAGACAACTGTTTGAAGAAAACTCAAGAAAAATGGAAGAGAATTCTAAAAAAATAGAAGAAAACACCAGAAAACTGGAAGAGAATTTGGTGAGTCATATGGATAAAATAGTGAGTGATGTTGCCAACATAAAAACTGATGTAGACAGACTGGAGGACAATTTGAATTCATTGTCCAACACAGTTGACGATAAGATCTCTGCAGTTGATGATAAGATCTCTACAGTCGATGATAGGATCTCTGCAGTTGATGATAAGATCTCTCAAGTTAAAGACGAAATTGAAAGCAAAATTCGAGATGGAGTCAAGAATGAGATTCTAGCACTAGAGAGAAGCAATCAAGTAAAGTTAAAGCACATGGATATACCAGCAGAAGCCAGCTTCAACAGTGGCAATGAAGAGAAGTTTACCGGAACCAGAGTAAGTAAAATTAAGCCACCTACATTTGATGGGAAGGTGCCATGGTCAACATACAAGAGACAGTTTGAAGCTGCAGCTGTTGCAAATGGATGGCTCGAACAGGATAAAGCAACAGCTTTAATAGTTGCATTGCGTGGAGAAGCCTTGAACATTCTCCAGACAATACCGGCTGGCCATCAGAACAATTATGAATTGTTGACTGCCAGGCTGGATATGAGATACGGAGATGCTCATCTACAACAAGTCTACCGTGTGCAGATAAACGACAGGAACCAGAGGGCCACCGAGACGCTACAGGAATTTGAAGCGGACATTGCAAGACTGGTGAGACTGGCTTACCCTACAGCGCCTGATGACTTTTTGGAGCAGCTCGCTGTCCAGACTTTCGTAGATGGAATCAGGGACAGTGAAACTCAGCAAGCATTGAGACTCGCACGCCCAAAGACTTTGTGCGATGCCCTGGCGCATGCTTTGGAATTTGAGGCTGCGAAGCAAGCCTCTCACCGGAGCGGAGCACGTCTGAGACAGGTAGTGGAAGAAGAAGAGGACATCGTTGAGAGGGTACTAAGGCGTTTGAAGCAAGAGCCCGATTGGGAGGACCTCAAACGACAACTCAGATGCTGGCAATTGGGGGAGTCCTCTCACAGTTACAAGACGGGCAAGAAGAGGAGACCTATTCTGGACAACTGCGGCCACAGCTCAAGACCGGACCAGCAGGAAGAACACCTACGGAGGACCAGAATTATCCTGGGTGAGTGGCAGCCAGAGCACTTGCAGGAGCGGCAAGCAGAAGACCAGGAGCTAAAGGATCTTCTGGATTGGAAGAGAACCAACAGGAGGCCCAGTTGGCCAGAAATTAGACATCGTAGTCCAACTATAAAAACCTATTGGGCGCAGTGGAACTCCATCATTCTGGAAGGAGGAATCCTGAAACGTCGCCTGGAGAGCAATGATGGTACTGAGACAAGGACGCAGATCATTGTTCCACAAAAGTTGGTTCCCTTGGTTTTGGAGCATCTCCATGATCGAACATCAGGAGGACATTTTGGCATCACAAAAACGCTACAGAAGGTTAGAGAGCGTTTTTACTGGGTAGATAGCAAACAATCTGTCAAAGATTGGTGTAAGAAGTGTTTGCTATGCAATGCCGGGCAGGGACCAACTGTGAAACCAAGGGCAAAGATGCTGCAGTACAATGTGGGAAGCCCAATGGACCGAATAGCCAGTGACCGGATGAAGACTCGATACGACATAAAGGCAACTGAGGTGGGTTTCCAAGCAGGCGATCTTGTCTGGTTCTACAATCCGCGTCGGAAGCGAGGACTATCACCGAAACTCCAGAAGGATTGGGAAGGACCCTACGAAATCATGAAAAGAATCAACGATGTCATCTACAGGATTCGAAGAACTCCAAGAGGGAAACCGCGAGTGGTACATCATAATCGGCTGGCAGCATTCGTGGACAGTTCGGCGCAGGAAGACCTATCGAGGACAGTGACTACACCATCATGTATAGAAGACCCGGCAACCCTGGAGTTCAACATGTTCATGAAGAACTATGGAGGGACTAGCAAAGCGAGATTCGGAGTCACCAACGAAGTGCGCGAGAACCTTTTTGACGTTGGAAAAGATTATGCGCTAGCACACTGTGTAGCTGCCGACCTCAAAATGTCGAGAGGAATTGCCGAAATATTCAAGAAGAAATATGGTAATGTCGACCAGTTGCAGCGGCAAGGTCCACGCATTGGGAAAGCATTGTCACTGAGGATAGCCAACCAGCTGATAGTCTATCTAGTGACAAAACAGTCTTCCCACCAGAAGCCAACCTACAGGACTCTTTGGGATGCGCTACTTGCCCTGAAGAAGCTGCTCATTAAGCAGGGAATGAAGAAGTTGGCAATACCCAAGATTGGTTGTGGCTTGGACCAATTGGATTGGAGGATAGTCCGTAACATGTTGGAGTTCATTTTCCAAGGGACCCAGATTGAGGTGCGGGTGTGTACCTGGAATCCTCATGGAAGAACTGATGTGAAGACTGTGGACTGCTATTTCTACCGCCAAGGCAGCTGCAAGAATGGTGATAAATGCCGCTATCGACACGAGCCCTGCGATGAACAGATGCCCAAGATTGTTCTGGGACAGAACAATTCTAAGGAGGGGGCAGTGTTGCGAGCTCGCACCGGCGCCGGCCAAATGGGCTGCCGGCATCGCAAGGTCAACGACCTGTGGAAGGCTAAGGGACAGTTCTCCAACATTCGAGAACCTCCCCGTTCGTCCCGGAACGTTCTCGACCGGGCACCAGGTATAAAAACAGACCCACGAGCGCCGCCCGAGTTCAGTTCAATTCGGAGCCCCAAGATAGACGCTTCTCAGGTTATAAATCGTGCCGTGCCGCGTTATAAATAGTGCGACAACCGCGTTACAACCGTGTATTGTGATTCTGTCATTGTGTAAATGCGCGAATGTGAACAGTGTATGTACTCAAGGAACGATTGTTAATAAATTAGTTACGAAGAACATAAATCGTTACACTGTGATTAGCCTGATTAGACTTCTAATCAAAAATTCAAAATTCTACAGATTGGGAGCGTTGGAACTTACTTTCTTGTCGATTTTAGCTCCCATAATGGATTCAATGGTTTCTATCAGAGGAGCTTTGGAACTGGAGTACAACATCCGCTCTTTGATTGGACACGAGTAGCCAGGCATTGAGTACACAAATACTGAAGACAAACAGAAATAATCAATAAAAATCATAATTACACAACTTAATTACAAGCTGCAACTATTATTGTAGAAATTAACTTACTTAGAGCCTTTTTAGGGCTGTTGTCGTGCTCGTAGTCAAACCTGAGCACATGGTAGCGAGCAGTGTCTTCAGGAACGTAGGTGCCCAGTTCTTTCTTCAACACTTTGGCAGTCACATCGACGTCTATCCTTTCGTTGGGTATGTCTATCGGTGGATGGAAAATACATTTCAATCAAGGAGAAAGCAAAATGCAAAGCTTGAGTTGAACGTAAGAAGTAGGCTTACCAATGAGGAGCCGGACATAGTTGACGTCAGAAGAATTAGCGAGGCTGAGGAGTGATTCTTTGGCAGCTTCAACCAAAGGCATGGTGAGGCTGCTCAAAGTGCTTCCTGTAGATTCAATGAAATTTTGATGAAAATAATGAATGAAAAATAAACAGAAATGACGTGGATTTACAATCGTGTTTCTGACTAAGTTCTATTAATGAGACAGTAACACGATTGGTGATTGTTTTGATGCCTCTTCAGGCTGGAAAACTACTCGTATCTACCAGTATACATGAAATTTCTTAAGAGTACCTTTAGTTTCAACACCAACGAGGCGCATGGCATCAGAAATCTGACTCAACTTGGCTTCTTCTTCAGCTGGGCTGAGTGGCGCTGGGGCGTCTTTTTGCTTTTTGATGCCTTCAACCGATAGATCTTCCTGAAATTGAAAGATGGAGGACTGGTAGGATTGTGATTGAAAAGTTGTTACATGAATGTGTTGAGTTCAGGCTATTGGCCAGCCTTGGAAGGAAGGATGACGGCCATATGCTGCCAAATACTCAGACTTTAGGAAGGATTGAATAGGGCCTGAGCCACGTTTCCTACCAAGACTCAAGACGCAGAGCATTACTGGGTTGACATAGACGTCCTAAAGCCAGCTTTGATACATCACATTTAAGCGTAGATATACAGGGTGTCCCATGAGTCGTCTCCCCTTCCCCAATTTGCCACAAGGTCTACTCCCATTTGGACAATTTTAGGAGTGGGGAGGGCAACTCAATAGACATAGACAGAGGCCAACAGGCAACCAAATGAACTGAATGGGAATGCACCAATCCTCAAGATCCACCACTTCCCCTAAGGTAGCTGCGCATAGAAGAGCAGCATTGCAAGAAAACACCATCCTCCCACCACTCCTCAGTCATGCCTGAGGCCTCTGCAGCAATCTACACAAAACAGTAACAACTTACCAAAGACGTTGCGTGAAGTTCTTGCGTTATATGCGCAGAGCCAAATTCTTGTTTCAACGTTGCCTTGGTACTTGCGTACAACATCTTCTGCCGCACTGGTGAATCATCTGGTGACCAACTGACGAGAAGCCAGTCATAACCACCATTTGGATTTTTTGAGTCAAATCTGAAACAAAACAAAGTCAATGATCAGATGAAAAATTAATGTTATGGCAGGCAGGTTGCCCAGTGTTGCCAGTATTGCAACACTGCAATACTGGCTGGTGTGATATTGTCTCAGACAATGAGACAGACATACTAAGATAGAACACATTGTTATGATGTTAACTAGGCAACAGCATAGACCAAAACAAGTAACTTTTCAACACTTATACATTTTGGCAATACTGATCCATCCTTAAGACACTAATGTGTCAAATAAAATAAGAAAACCAAATGCAATATCAAGTTTTGTTTCTGAAGTTACTCATCTTCAAGCAATTTGAATTGAATTTCAAACATTATACACAATGTTAATAAAGCCCTGAGTAAGAGATATGCCAATGACTGTCTGCGCATACCATGTTTGAAGCATTACCTGCACATGATGTATGCTGGTTGATCATCTTGTATGAATTTCTTGACATTTTTCGCAAAATCCTCTTCCCATGTTCCTTTTGTCTCTTTGGAATCAATAAGAGTCAATTCTTCTGCAATGTAAAATTTACATCAAACATTGTCAACAACACATCATTTAACGATATTGCAACACATGCAAGTAATGATGAATCAAATTGAAAAGTAAATGAGAATATAAATGTAATAGAAAAGGATAATTACCATTTTCAATTGAAACTTTGAATATGCGCATCTTTCCAGCGTGGCATTTTGCAAAAAACTTCTTCAACTTTTCATTTGCTGAAACAAAAACAAAAAATATTACTTTACGGAATTAATGGTAAGTGAGTGGGACAAAATGAGAGAAAGACAGTATTTAGGGTAGAGGGGACAAAGAAGACAACAACACAGCAACAATCACAGATTGAAGTGATCAGTGACCCTGACATGCAATAAAATGCGCAGTTTACTAAATAATAGATTCAGGGGAAATTGTAAACTGACACAGTATTCCCACTTGAAAATTTTGATAATAAAAATTGATTAGTTGAATTGTGTTGATGACAGACAGGCATTGATAGGACAATAACATGATTGGCAATAACAGGTAAAATATGGGATTACTTTCATGATTCCGAGATATGGACCATACATTATGAAATCAGACAAGATCAGAACCATAGTAGAAGGTTTCTGGGGAAAGATGATGATGGTGCAGACTCATAGGAATATGGTTCCTACAGGAAAGATGGTCTTGCAGCAAACCCATAGTAAGATGGTCCTGCCAAGGACCCATTGCAAGATGGTCCTGCAGCAAACTCATAATAAGATGGTCCCCAAAGAAAGATGGCGCTGCAGCAAACCCGTAGTAAGATGGTGCTGCTGTGAGTCTATGGGAAGATGGTCCTGCTGTGTACCCACAATAAGATGGCCCTTCTGTGGTCCCAGGGAAACATGGTGGTGCAGAGGACCCATAGTAAGATGGTTTCCAGGGAAAGGTGGCCCTGCTGTGGATCTATGGGAAGATGGTCATGAGCAAACCCATAGTAAGATGGTCCTGCTGAGGACCCATTGCAAGATGGTCCTGCAGCAAACTCATAATAAGATGGTCCCCAAAGAAAGATGGCGCTGCAGCAAACCCGTAGTAAGATGGTGCTGCTGTGAGTCTATGGGAAGATGGTCATGAGCAAACCCACAGTAAGATGGTCCTGCTGAGGACCAGTTGTAAGGTGGTTTCTGGGGAAAGATGGTCATTCCCTTCTGTCGTTGCAGAGTAGATGGTGCTGTGGACCCATAGAAAGATGATGCTGCAGCAGACCCATAGTAAGATGGTCCCAAGGTAAAGATGACCTTTCTATGGTCCTGCTACAGACCCACACTAAGGTAGTTCACCGGTGTGGACCCATGGAAGAGTAGATTGTGAAGACCCAAACCAAATTTGGGGAGGGTATTTTGAAAATGGGGTTTCAAGATTCGTGGCGACCTAGGCATGTGGGGTATCATTTTCCACTAAATGTTGGGCGCTGAATCCATTGGGATGGGTCCTACACAGATTGGGGGCCACCCGAGCTGGGTATGGGTCAGAATGGGTATTTCAAAAATGGGGTATCAAGATTCGTGGCGACCTAGGCATGTGGGGTATCATTTTCCACTAAATTTAGCACGCTGAATCCATTGAGATGGGTCCTACACAGATTTGGGCCCACCCGAGCTGTACATGGGCCAAAATGTGTATCATGCAACTCGATTTTTCTGAAAACAAGGCATGTAGGGTATCATTTTCCATTACATGTTGGACACTGAATCTATTGGCTTGTGTTCCAAACAGATTGGCACCCACTGGAGATGAGTATGAGCCAAAACGGGCATTTTGGAAATGGATTTTCGAGATTTTTGGCGACCTATGCGTGATAGGGGTATTTTTTCACTAAAGTTGGATGCTGAATCCATTGTATCGAGCACTGAACACCCACCATTTTCCCCATATTCATGCTCCAAGGAATAATAAACTATTGTGGAAGAATGAGCAGCCAAAAGTTGAAATGTTAACTTAGCGATTATGACCACTTTCCACCGTATTTCCTCTTCAGGCGAATAGATTTCACGTAAAATTGGGCTGGGATGACGTTTAGGCGATACTGTAGTCGGTGGAAAATGGTCGATTTTGTCCAGCCAAGTGATTTCTTTCAATTTTGAGAAAGTTTAGTTTTCTATAAGCGCAATATTGCCAATTATAGTAAACTTAATCATAACGACTTACCTCTGATGCCCGTTTGATGTGACATTTTCCCTGCGATTCTTCCCACTCGAATTCTTCAAAAACTTATCTTCGTCGGTATATTCAGGGAAGACGCTTTGGAAGTTGAAGTTTTTGAAGGGTCAAAACAAAAAAAAAGGAAAAAAGAAAAAAAATTGAAACAAAAAAACACGACAGGTAATCTACTCGAGCACTGAGGCACCTCTGCAATCAAAACTGCCGGTAGACAAATTGTCACTCCCTTCAGTTACAATTAATTTGAATGAGATAATAGGTCGGGCGAAGTTAAAAATAAACGAGGAATTTGATTGAGTCGAACGAAAAAAAAAACCCTTCTGTTGAACGACGATGAGAAACGAAGTTTTGTTTAGGAAATGAGAACAGAAACGCAACAACATTCACAAGAGGAAATGAGCGACGTTGAAGGCGCCGTCACGCACAACACGTCTACGTCGAGCAAAAAGATGCTCAGAGGGTCGTGCGTGAGGACGAAAAAAAGTATACAACAACAACCATTTTTAGATAGATGATGAGAGGCATTGCAAACCCAATTGTGTGAGGTTAGTTATTGTGAATGCCAAATGAAAGTGGTAGATGTCCTCCCATTTTCCCAGTTGACTTATCAGGAAGGCAGTGGTTTCAGCTGATTCAACTTTTACTCAAACGCACGCCATCTTGGGACGCTTATCATTCTTGTCTTCTTGGCTCTCCTCCGAAATACTATACTCGTCTTCTGAATTCATCCTGTTTTGAATACTTGGTTTCCTCAGGCATGCGGGGGATTGTGAGGTACTCCAGACAAATCTGGATAGGTTTTCTAATTGGTTTCAGTCATATGGCATGTCTCACAACATGAAAAAAAAAAAAAAAAAAAAATGCCATTCCATTACGTTCAGTTATGGGAGTTCACTGCAGCATGAGTACAAAATAGATAGGCACATGACCAGAGAACCGAGGCAAATGACTTGGACATTCTTCTTGATTTTCCATCTGCCGTTTTTTGCTCACATAGGACAGATCTGTGACAAGACAATGCGTTTGAAGGCTTCCTTAAGCAAAATACCACTGACTTTGACGATGAAGTTGCTCTAGTTATGCTCTTCTCTGCCTTAGTTCGCCCTGTCCTCAGCCTGGGCCACCCTATTATGCACAGGCAAAACACAGGGTTGAGCATGTGTTGAATAGCCAAAAACCATGGGCTTCTCAGGTTATCTCCTTGACTGATAATATGATAGTGGCCAGTGGCCTGGCGTCTCTTGAGGATTGGCGGCAGAGGTTGGACGCTCTGTTTCTCTTATTAATTAATAAATAAATAAAACATTTGAAATTCACAGCACCCAATTTTGCAAAATTGTCTGAATCCAATTTGCGGATTATAGTCACTGATACAGGATTGATTCAGTGCGCCATTGCAGCAACATTCAAGCATTGTACTGGTTCCAACCCTTAAGGTCGCTTACTCAACTACACCAAATTGAATGGCAACACTGCTAGCAGTGTAGGGCAGTACTTCATACAGAAGCACAAGACAATACTACCAACCTAAAAGCTTCCAAAATATGAGAAAAATACCCCCACTACTCTCTACGCTACCAACGGGAATAAATAAAACAATTCATTGTAATACAAAACAAAACATACATACACACTACATATATTTGTCATTTGAATTTTGAATAACATATTTTTTTCCATAGTATATAAATTCATCAATAAAATTCACATCCAAGTAATAATACGTCTTCTAATAAATTTCAATCTTGGATAAAGAAAAACTCAATTATAACCTCAATAAAATCCTCATATTTTAAATAAATCACATTTGGAACGGAGGCCGTTGTAATCAAGCGTTGTTTATCGTATATCAGAGTCGTTGTTGTGTCCACGTAGTAGGTAGGTCGAAGTAATTGAACAGTGAAGTATTTTACTTGTTGTAGTAAATTTCAATTATTTAAATAGGGAGCACGTATGGAGGGAGAGTTATAAATTTAACTCTAATTTAAAAGATTTAAATTTAAAAATATAGTTTTGCGCACACCAGGATCATGTTGTAACGGAAAATGATATTATTTTAATAATTTTAAATAAGAAAAATGTAAATCACATTATAATAATAGCCTTAAACACACAATTTTCTCCAATACGGGAATGATTGTTGATGGGAACTTTTAAATGGTAACTGTTCTAGAGTGGATTATCATGTGATAATCTTTAAATTAACTTGTGACCCGTAAAGTGACTAGCAATAATGTAAATGTGACTAGAACAACAATACTTTTAGCCATTTGTAAGCCTCTAGTTAAGAGCAACTGAGGATGACTGTTGTTAGGCGATTTCCCCCACCACATGGGACTTCAAGGTTGCTCCCTCCCAGCAGGAACCAGAGCCTGCTATTGGAGCAACCCCCTCTTCTTCACTCCCTCACTGCCATTAAGCAGGAGAGGTTATGTAAGGGTATGGTGATTCATGTGGCTTCACTACAGAAGAATGAGGAGTGATCATGAAGAATTTTGAGTGTGCGCAAGCCCATATGAGCTTCAGCAAGCATTCTGATTGCACTGATATTGATAATCTTCCTGCTTCATTTGAGTCTCAATTTATGTATTACAATTGCTTGCTCAGATGCCTGTTTACTGCTTGATATTCTTCAAAACCATGTAATGGTTAGATGGTGCTGGCATTCTTTTCTATGCCAGGTTGGACACTTTGGCGTTTCTTCAGAAACAGTCTCCTCCACAGACATCACTCATGTTGTGATAACCAGCAGGAAGGCTACGAAAAGCCTCATCATCAATTGAGTGGCTAATATGATTATCCATTCTCAGCGCCAGGTGCCTCTGAATTTGGATTGCTTGGGGCTCTCAAACAAGAGAGAGGACAATCAGCTCATAGAGCCAGCATCCCCCCCACCCATCACATGGCAGACCATGCGTGTGTGGAACGCCCCTGGACGGCTCAGCTGGATTTGCCAGGCGCCTCAAGTCAGCAGAAACGTTGATAAGTTGATAAGAGCCAGTGGTAACAACCAAAGTTTCTGAGCGCTCCACTCAGACGCAGTTTCTTGACAAGGTGACCACATTTCTGCCATTATTGACTCAACCATACGCTGCCAAATCAACCATAATCCATTCAGTATCTGATAGACTCACTAAACTAAAGTCTAACAAAATCACATCTACAGGCTTACAGTACAATTTAGCAACTAATAAAAACTTAGCACCGTGTTTGTTTCGTTGGCTTACATTTTTTTTTATTCCACCCAAAAAATAAAATAAAACGAACTGACCAAAATACCCTTTTTAAACAAATTTTACCATGGCCGCCAAACTTCTTCTTCTTCTGTTTTGAAGTCGTCATTTTCAGATTTTTTGACAGAGAAGTCAATAGGCATTTCTTGGGATTTGTCTTCAGTTTCCGTCTCTTTGGATATTTGGACGTAGTGACTTGGAAGGAGGAAAACCACTTGGCCGTCGGGCAATCTAGATGGTATTACCTGAATCAAATGAGACGTTTGGGTAGAATTCAATTTGTAAAATGATTGCAAAATACAAACCGTGCAAGGTTTACCTGTAGGACAGAAACTGGGTTGGCGCTTGTGGATGCAGGCGTGGACGAGTCTGGTGTTTTGGCGTTTGGTTTTCCGCTGGCAACAGTTGCTGGAGTGGATTGGTAAAGCGGTGTGTTGGTTCCGCATTTTACTGAGGCAATTCCATTGTCTCCGCTGCCTCCTGAATCAAACAATGGTATTTTACGCTGACGACATGATGCCTGTGGCAGATGATTTGGTTCATGCTCATTGTCAGGACCCAAGCCAAAGCAGGCCTTTGGTGTTTCTGGATGGCAGGCTTGCCAGGGGAGGTGGCCACTCACAACCCCCTGTTTGAGTAAGTCCTTCAAAATTTTTGCTGAAAATTTGGCATGCTTTGAAGGGGCTGGCAGTGGACACTGTGCTTCATAACTGTAGTCACCTAAAAGTGACAGTCACTGTTTATGTCCATCAACATCAACATTCAGTGTTGGGAAACTATGCTAGACTATTCAGATGCTTACTGAACCCACCTCGAGGATTGTTGTTCTCATCCCCTGGCGTGCTTGTCGATGAATCAGGCCGCGGCCCTTCGCTGTCACTCACCAACAGCTCTTCCAACTGTTCTAACCTCCTTTCAGTCTCGAGATCAATGGGTTTGAGCGGCTCAACGCCGCACTGTGTAAAATCCAATTCAATTTCAGACGCGCAAGACTCAAGATGGCGGACCAATCTCTGCCTCACAGTTGGATCTATGGCCACTTTCCCTGTTACTGGCGTGCCTTGAAGTTCGGGAGTGTCCAAAAACCTCGTCACCTGCGCATGATGTGGAGAATAAAAATATAACGAACTCTTCAACAAAATAACACTCTCGGGTGTTGCCAGTTTTACTCACCTCGCGTGCGCATTCAATAAAACCCGCCCGGTATTTGTCAACAGACGTTGAATTCAACGCTTTTTGTCTTTGTAAATGTCGAACTGTCAACTCCAAAATGTCAGCTTTTTCCAGTTTAGAATGCTTCGTGTTCTGGAAATGTGAGAACCACGTTGATTTGGCAGACAAAGCAATGACTTTCATTTAGTTTTCCTTACATTTTTTGCTGTATAATGCGTTGTTTTCAAAATATGGCGGCAAAACTCATAACAATTGTCAAAATGTACCAGTGTACACTCACTTCAAGTTTTGCAGAATCCAAAATTAAACTTTTCAATACTGCCAACGACTGATTGATTCTTGCCCGTCTCCTTTTCTCCATCAGCGGTTTGTTGGCCTAAAAAGCAATTTACGTTGAAAAACATTTTTGGGTGTGTGTGTGGGGGTTGTATTGAGAATTTGATTGGAGTTTGACATACTCTGCGATTGGGAGCTTTTAGTTGGTGGGACGTGCTTGAGTCAGGGGGTGTCGTCTGTGAGCCTTTAGCGGTCATTTCCAGGCATCCCGGACACACCTGAGCCGAGACCTGGAACATTCGATGAGATTAGGAGGTAAAAAGCTGGTAATGAAGGTGAAGGTTGGTTTTGGAAGCAACATCCAAGAAGAATAGAAGACTGGAGGCTTTGTAAAGGAGCAAAGATGAAGTAGCAGGCAAAGTCTAGCAATCACTCTACCAGGCGTGGTCTCCATGGACGCCATCCAGCAACCAGCTGGAATAAAGTATAGAAGACCTAATTGTACCAACACCCCCACATCAACATCCAGGGGGGGGGGGGGGGGCTACCAGCTTAATCAAGCCAACAGCAGCAGCCTTCATAAGGAACATATCCAATCTGCTGCACATTGGCTGCCAACACCACAAATTTGATGCTTTGATGCAAAGCAACAGCCAATTAGGAGCGAGATGTGAATGCTAAAGGCAGAAGTTCCCAAATTTGAAATCAATATTCGACACATCCACAATTGTGCAGACGCATGCGCAGAAGCATCTTAGTTGTACTAAAAGCGTTCGTTCATGTCTACTGAGCTCATAGTTATGCATCAAAACCTATCGAGGCCAATTGAGTATGCTTCTGCTTCCATTTATATAAAACCGAGTGCATAATAATGTCAACATAGAGGAAAAAAGTGGCGTTTTACGATGTTCAGACTCAGTGTTGCAAACGTGACAATCTCAAAACTGACATTCTTAATAACTGGTCGACAAAGAAGGGGAAATTTTTCGAGATTTTTGGCAATCCAGGCCTTTTAAGTAATCTTTTTCGACAAAATTTTGGACGCTAAATCCAATGGAATGGGTCCCAGAACGATCGACACCCATCGGAAGAGGTTAACATGGGTATTTATCCACCCATTTTTGATGTGTTTTCAAGATTTCTGGTACCTAGGCGTGTGGGGTATCATTTTCCATTAAATTTTGAACGCTGAATCGATTGGAATGAGTCCAGGACACCCCACAATCACTGTTTTCTCTTATTTTCAGTATGCTCCAAGGAATAACCGACCCCTGTGAAAGAATTAGCAGAGTTTTTGGCTTGCAAAACCAAACTCTTTCTAGACCTACTGTGCAATGAGCTGCAGAAATTGAGTAATTTGATACAAGAACGTGTTGTTTACTAATAATTGAAGGAGATAGTAACACGATCGACGATCGTCTTACTTACCCCTACAGATATTTTGACTTCTGAGAACCCCACCAGCTTCTTTTTAGCATTGTAGTAATTTGACCACAACACTACAATGTGGCTAGTTTCCGCTTAAATCAATGTTCAAGACACGTTCACCAAAAAAAACAAATAAAGAAAAAAAAATCAATAATAGCTTCATAATAAGATGAATCTTGATAATTTGATATGGTTTGGATGCGATTCATTTTTCAAACGCTGGAAATTCTTCAACAAGGGTTGATTATTCCTCGGATCAAGAGCATGGAGACATATTCCGTCCACCATGTAGTGGAAAATGATACCCCACACGGCTAGGTACCAGAAATCTCGAAAATCCACTTTCAAAATGGGTAGATAAATACCCAATTTGACCCATAACCTCTACCAGGGGGCGCCAATCGTTCTGGGACCCTTCTCATTGGATTCAGCGACCAAAATTTAGTGGAAAATGATACCCAACACGCCTGGATTGCCAAGAATCTCAAATCCATTTTTCGAAAAACACGTTTTGATCCCCCTCCCCTCCTTCTCCCCTAGAAACTGACAAACCTGGGCAGCCACTGAAACAAATGGGTTGAAATAATTTCCCAGTAATTTTCTATGTGTGAGTCAGCAGACCAAGGCTTTTACATTACAATTGTTACACCCCCCCCCCCCCCTAAACCTTCCAAGCGTGTGGGGTATCATTTTCCACTAAATTTTGGACGCTAAATCGATTTCGATGGTCCTGAACCAGTCCCACACACCTGAAAGGGGTATTTATGACTCAAAATATATATTTTACAGTAAATTGCTGAATTTGATCACAACAAAATTGACATTTTCCTATAATTGCTCCCTAAAGAAGAAAGAAACACTTGCAATTGGCATTGCAAATCTTTACGTTCACTTGGTCTACCTCATTTTAAAATTTTCGGTTCAAAAAATGCTCAAAAATAACACCGTTGAGTGTGATATGTGCGACATCGCATTTTATGCGCTGACAAAGCGAAATTTTTTTCTCTTCGTGATGTCATTTACAATTGCTGTGAAGATTACAAGCACCTAAAAATAGACATTTGGTATGACTCGTCGATGTTTTCCACGATTACGATGCTCAAATGACGCTAATATGGATGAATAACGTGCGTCTAACCGTAATTTGCCTTGTGACAATAATTTATTCTTGTATCCTGGCCAAGTTTGGTCTGGTTAAGTTTTTCAAAACCATTTTTGGTTTTAAATCTATCTCATTATTGTGTGTAATGCCGATTCATTCATATAAGATAATTTTCTTCGCTCGAGTACAAAATTAAGTTGTTTGCGGCACAAAAATGACGAATTTAGGACATTTTATGTTGCAAAAAGTTTTGAAATTGATGGTAAGCAGTTTGAAAGAGGTGTTGATAAAAATTGGACAACTTTGAAGGAAAAAATGTACATAATTCAATTTAGAAAATGGAAATTTGAAATAAATGTGATTCAGGCATCATGCAGATACAGGGAGAGCTCGATAGAACATGCTGAATTTATATTTGGCGTGAAAATAATTAAAATTGCATTCCGTTTTGGGGGTAAAATAAAAATTATTTGGATAAGGGGGGGTAAATTTTTTTCTATGGAAATCGAAATTTTGTACATAAATTTACTTGTGAAGGGGCGGAGTGAAGTTGGGGATTGGTGAGAGTGGCGGAGAGCAGGGACGGGAGGCAGACGCAGGACTGAGGGAAGAAGGTACTACCTTGGGGGTACTCCCGGTCGCGGTGAAGCGGCGAAGTGAGACAGGAGAGAGAACCAGGCTCCGCCGTTGGGTATAACCGGAGGGGCGGGCGAAGCGGGGGTTGGACGGCGGGGCGAGGGGGGAAGCGGGATGCTGTAGTGAGAGCCTGGTGGGCGGCTGGTGGCCGACTGGAGGCGGAGGGCGCGTGCCGCGGGAGGCGGAGAAGGGTGAGAGATAGACTCGGTCCGCTCAACTACCCGTCGAGCCGGCCTCCCTGGAGGCGGAGCCCAAGCGGAGATCCTACTGCGCATGCGCAGCCACCGTTTGTAAAAGTTGGAATTTTCAAATAATTTTAAGCACATTTATTCCTCATATCGGTTTGTAATTAAATTAAGCGTTTTCAATTTGATTTTCCCAACTAAAATTTCAGCCATAAATTTCACTTCATCCTAGCTCTGGGATCGGTAGTTAATAAAATCAGGCAATATGTACTCATAAACATAACAGACTAAGCACGAAAAGGTTGTTATTTTTAAAAATTCACTTCTTTTGTGTATCATTTGGAAAAGTGATTTCCGCTTTAGATTCATGTGAGCATTTACACTCGTCGTAGTTACTACTTGTAGTCATACCTGCAGATGGTTAATACGAGTTCTATTTTCACTTTTGTAATTTTGTTGTTATTTCATGACGTTCTTCCGTTACATGAAGGCCTATGTGGACGTTTGAGCATGTAATTGTTCGTTGCTAGGTGGAGATGACGACTATTCTGGGACCTGCGAGCAAAAATGTTTGTAAAACGTCGTGCAGTTATGCCAGTGGTGAATAGAAGTATGTGTTGGAGCGTTTCCAGAAGAGCTGGTGGGCTAAATAGAGATAGTTGACATGGATGTTTAAAGGAAGGATATCAATTAGCTTAGGTTGTTCCCACGCTGGCTAGTTGTTACATATATAAATGCATGTTGTGCATCGTCACCAAATACCTGCTGCAATCATCATTTGTGCCCCCTCCACATTGCTTCTTAAGCAATTTTGCTGAGGTCGTCTTCGAGCGCTCTACTTGCATTGGCAAAACTTCAAGCTAGAAATATATTTTTTATAATTTTTGCATATTGATTGGAAAGTTTGGCAAAATTGGGTAGATCGGCATTGGACCTGTTATCAGGATCATTTAAGAAGAATATCAAGGATTTTTGGCAGAGGTGACAGAAGTGGAAGGTTGGACGGCGGGGGGCGGGCTAAAGCGAGAGTTGGTTGAGCGGACCGAGTCTACCACCGGGTAGCTGTGTCGGTCGGAGAGAGGAGAGCCGCGGGTGACCTCCCCCCGCACCCGCCTGCCACCGCCCGCCGCCCCCGTCATTAGTGAGCCGCCCCCCGTCCCGCCAGCCGCCCCTTGGAAAGGCCTCGCGCGGCGTTATATGCCCGGCGCCTCCGGTTTTTTACCACCACCCCCTCCGCCTCGTCCCCCGCCTGTCCACAACTTCCACTTTAACCCCCCGCCACCGCCCCGACCATCCCTTGGGACGGGTTTCGCGAAACCGGCTTTACTCTTCGAAAATCGCTCTGTCTCTCTCACTCTCACCGCCGTTACCCTAACGCCCCTCTCTCTCGTCGTTCCCTCTCTCTCGCTCGTACTTTACTCATCCCTCTCGACCTCCAGCGGCGGAATGTCGATCCCGCCTCCACGTCCGATACCGCCGCCCTCTGCCGCCTCCTTCGGTAAACAATAAACCCCCGAGAGCGAAAGGGAACACGGTGAAGTGGGACGAGGGGGGAAATGGGACGGTCGGGGAAAATGGGGAGCGAGGCGCGGAAAAGTGGGGGCGGTTAAGAAAATGGTGGGGAAAACCCACCAACCTCCTTTTAGCATAACTATCTTCACATTCGGGGCAAGGGAAACCCTTGACAAAATTGTACAACACGTACGAAACTCAACGAATAACTGACTAGCGAAAGTCTAAATTCACATGTACAGATTTCATCTTAAAAACATACATTTTCAAGCTCATTTCTTATATTGGGCTCATCATTTGTCAATTTGTTTGCATAGGGCTTCACCGGGCTCCACGCTAACAAGCCAAATTTGGCTACAAAATGAACTCTTGAGTAAAATATCTTTAAGAATGTACAAAAATTCAAATTTGTGGTTCTATTCAAACGGCGAGTAAACACATGCAGTTATAGGGTCTTAATAAACTCTACGCAAAACGCAGCCTGTGATGGGAAATGAGCTCTTTTGATAATTAATAATCAATTTTATGTTTTTTTTTTGTACATTTTAGCAGTTTTTTATTTGACTTACGTTGTTCAACTTATTGATATATTAATACAAATCGTCGTATTTGCGCTCGAAATTTTTTTTTATCTTTAAATTGTTCAAGGTAATTATGATTGATTACAAATGACTGAATACATCGCCTGAAAGGGTGAGGGGTTCGAAGTGGAACTGTGACGAAGGGTAAGGGGGATATGTGGGTTAGGAAGTACAGTGAAAAAGTAGGGGGATGAGAAAGTGCACAGTTTGCCGACATGAAAGTGTGCGGTGACGGCGGAGGCGGGGAAGGTGGAGCACGGTGGGGGGGGGGTCCAAAAATCACCAAAGAGCGAACATGAGGTGCGACGAAGGCTCGTGCGACGGAGCGAGAGCACGCATGCGTCCCCTCGAACACACGTCCCGTAGAGGCGGAGAGGGTGAAAGATCGATAGCCCGTTGGAGGCGGCGGATTTGAGAGCCGTTCCTAAAGGAACCGTTCATTCGGAACCGCTATAACGTCAACGTTGAACGAGGGCGTGCTAAAATCTCGCTTTAAGTCGCATATTTACGCACAAATGTACATACAAGTCCAGTCATACATCTGAGTGCTTCATGCCTTTTGAAAATGTACAAAATTTATTCGGTAATATTCATAAATAGATACTTCTGTTTTTAAAAGAAATTTTTTTCTTTTCTTAAACCAATTATTACTTTGACACCACGCAATAAGAAACAAAATACAGTGTCCCCGAAACGTCCCCACCCCCGCTAAAATTGTTATTCTGGAGTTGAAAATCACAAATATCATATTGCGCAGTTGCGCATCGTGCGACATTAACTTTCTTATTTTGAATGGGAACCCCATTTTCGGGGACTGTATAATTTGTGTCAGTTCATCTCTGATATAACGACAATTAGATTATTCACCAAGAACGAACCGTTCCTCGACGCCACCCGTTCCCAGCACAGCTGTGTTTTTCTTGTTTCCATCTTGTCAGCGTCGATTTAAGTCCTTGAAAACCCTTTTTTTCTCATTTTAAGCACAAAAAGGAAGAATTCGATCACGAATGGGCGGATGTCGCAAAATTTCGCGCTTTTCGTGCCCGTCGTCTTCTATACCGGCCTTATTGGACTCGCTGGACATCTTCCTTCCCTTAGGTGAGAAAAAACAACATTAAATTCATTTTAATTTCGTCATTTCAGCCTTTTCATTGAAAAAAATACACCACCAACGCCATGAAACAGAAGATTTTTGATTGATTAATGAATCTTATTAGTTCAATCGATAGAAATTCATACAAGACCTGCGACAAGTGAAATCGTTTCATGAAATTTAAACAAAATTGTATGAATACAGCCAAGTTTAAGTTTGTAACGACAACGAAAGGATCAAAAGCGCACTCTCAGAGGAAACTTGATGACTAAAATTCACTTATTATGACAAAATTACCTCATTTTAATGAACTTATCACACTTTGTGGTTTGCAGATCTTCGTCACTTCGGCCCTTCATTTACAAAATGCCGTACAAACTTAAAGAGGGGCTGAGAGATCCGGCGTTAAATGAATCCTTACCGCCTTTGGAGCTCCTCACGATGGTATTTAAGAGGTGAGGAACTCAAATTGGAATTATTATTTTTTGTAGAGAATGTTTTTCACTAAGGAGTGTAGAAGGGGTGTCAAACTGGCTGTAGGTGGCGCCACCAATGTTATATGGTGAACTCCTGAGCAGTGATTTGGAGAGTGAACCTGCATGTGATGATCTAGCTGTTGCCAGGGGTAGCTCAGTATTCATATGACATTGCTGAATCAAAAATGCAAGAGGCAAATTCAAAATGAAGTAGCAGTAACGCTTGAGACATCAATAAAGCTTCTATCAAAATAAACAACAGCAACCACTTTGCAGATCCAAAACGTAGCCATGAATCTTCAACATTGCTTCAGACACAAACATGAACCACCTTGAGTGATGAAACTCAGGCAGAGTGTATCTTGGGCTCATAACCTGCTTGTCAGCAATAGCGCTCCAAACTCAAATGAGGCCTGCCATGAGCTGAACAGGCCAGGTGGCAAACGCCTGACACAAATGTCAAGGACAACTTATCATCAGTGATATCCAAAAACCATTCATTAGGCAGCCAAATGTCATTGTATCCTTCCTCAAATCAGGGCAGATGCAACAGGAGATGAACTGCTAGATTTGGACGAGCTTGCTAACTACATCCATTATAGGACCAAGTCTCACATTGAGGAGGCGCTTCAAGAAAACTATGGCTTGTTCATGTCCATTGACAAAAAGCCCAAAGACGGTAAGGCTTTTAGATAAGAAAATATTGGATTTACAGAAGATTACTACTTAACCAGCTTGCATGCAGATGACATTGGTCCTGAGGTCTTGATAATTGTTGTGCAGGCGTTGTCAGCTGGACGGAATATCACGATTACTTCTTGACGAAACACGGAGTAAATGAAGAATATATCAGACATCACACGGAAAAACATCCAGGACTGGGTAGATCGCTGAAAGGTATGCTCACCAACATTGTTACCAACTGTTGACAGGCTTAAGGTTTCTCCTGATCTTCCATCAAACTGTAAACATCATGTTTGATCAATTTTCTGATCCTTAGAAACGATAGCAAGAGACAAAGCTTCTGGTCAGAGGCAGCCAAAAGTGACCCTGAGTATTTAACTTTGGACGAATTTCTTGCTTTCCGACACCCAGAGTCGTCAGCAAACAACTTGCTCACCCTGGTAGATGACCTGCTTGACAAATTAGGTGAGTCAATTAACCTATTTACGCAGCAGTTATGCCCATTAGGGAATGTCCTTAGCTGTCGAGCCTACCTCTTTTCCATTCACAATCGCAGCATGGCTCTACTCTCCATATAACCTTTTCTGCAGATCGAGATGGTGACGATTTGCTGACAGAAGAAGAGTTTGCCGTACTTCAAGTAAGCGGTGGAGAGACTTTGGTGTCTCAAGGGGAAGATCAGCGAAGGATGGAGTTTAGAACTGCCATTGACAAGGACAACAACGCCTTAGCTGACAGAAGAGAACTGCTGGTGAGTGCAAAAGATTTTGCAAAATCACTTCATGGACATTACTGAAGTTACTATATCCTTGCATTACACTAAAGCTCACCATTGTTTGGACTTCAGTCTGGGTCTGCTTAGCAGAATACTTTGGGCTGAGCTCTGTTGCTTAACCTGTTCAATCCTAACCAAATCTTTTCTTTGACAACCACCACATCAGGCTTCCAGCACTTTCTGCAGTCTGTTATGGCTGTTGTCAGTTTGACCACAATGTGGATGTCTGCTCAACATCATCTACTATCCTCCTGCCATTCTCTCCATCACCTTTGATCAGAGAAAGACCAATACCCAACAAAACAAATAAGAAAGATTGCTTTTTTCCAGCGCTACATTGATCCTCAAAACCCTCGTCATGCTCGCGAAGAAGCCATGACTCTTGTCACTTTGGGTGACACTGACCGCGACGGGCGACTCTCATTAGATGAAGTACTCGCCAAAATGGATCTCTTTCTTGGCTCAAAAATGGTCAACACGGCAAAAAGTTTTCACGACGAATTCTAAACCAAAATGGCGTCATTCAAAGATGCTATGAGTGGGCCAATGCAAGCCACAGTACACCGCGTTGCCACTGTACAACTTTGGTAAAACAGCTTTGGCACGGCAAAATACTTTTCAAGTTCTGACCTGAAGATGCGGGTTTGTAGTCTGTAGTTTTTTAATAAATGAAACCTCCGCTTCCACTTTTGATATCAAAACAAAAAGCTTATGTGATAGCAATTTTTTTTCAATTCAACTATTTGGCTTCTTTTAATAGATTTTCCCATCAACCAGTTTATAAGAATTTGTCAATACTGTCCATCTCCCAGTTTGTTGGTGGCTCTATTCAATCTGGTTATATTGTTTGGATATTGGCAGCTGTTACGTCCAGGCACAGTGGGATTGAGTAGAAATTTGGTTTAAAAATGGCCGCTCAGTGTCCATAGGCAGAAAACGTTGATGGTTATTGAATGATTGCAATGCTTATGATGAACATTACACTGAAGTTAGGTTAAGCCACAGATCTGCCCATGTTCTGTTTGGCGCATGCTCCCTCCAGGGGGCGTTATTTTCTGAACCTTTCCCCCACCACCTGCAGCCATCTCCTCTGTTTCAATCCTCTCTGGTACCACCCAAATAAACTGTAAGTGACAAACAACTATTTTCTGTAAAGTAATATTTATCATACAATTTTGTACAAATTTTACATTTACACAAGTTAAGATAGAATGTACTTATGCTTGTTGCTGATAACATGGTGGATGTTGTGATTTTGTCAAACTCGCTATAGCAAATATAATTGTGTACATGCAATGGTATTTATACATGAAAAACTTATTATGTGCAATATAAATTCTTATTGATGAATAAAATGTTGAAATACCATTTGAAATTGGTTAAACCTTTTATCATAAAAATCATGGAAGAGTGCAAGCAGATCCCAAACCACCAGTTTGGATTTTGACAGCAACACTCCGTAATAGACCAATTGCATAGAATAGTAAACATCATCGAAGAAGAGCTAGAACAAGCATCATAAAGTCATGCACAAAAGCCTGATGTATAAGTTAATGAGAAAGCTGCTCTACCAATTTGCTGGTGTACCCAAGGTGTGGTATTAGGCCACTCTTAATCTTCTGTACACAAGCACCTACCAGAATTGATTCACACCCACAAATATGTTTGCAGATGACACGCTGTCCTGGCAGTTGTCAACAGCAATAACAACATTCAACATATCAATCTCCAAAATTAGTAAATGGACATTGAAATGGAGCCAAATGGGCATCGTGCACTTTGCTGCAAAAGGCTCTGTATGCTGAGAGCTGCCAAGCTCAGCAGGTCCCAGCTGCGCATGTCTGGAATAGAGTGGGGGGCCTGGCCGTCGGTGAGGTGAA
>CM034006.1:8106567-8134621 GCA_019603395.1 Cyrtorhinus lividipennis | reverse complement strand
TATAATCTAAAAAGTTTATAATTTTGTAGATGAATTTTTCTTCGCGTCCTAGCTCATTTTCAGCTCGATTACCCTAAATGGAAGGTAGGGGATGGGAGAATAAGGAAATGTACATTTTGGAAATGGTTCCTCCAGATTTTTAGGCACTTATGCGTTTGGGTATTCTTCCCCGCTAAATTTCGGAAGTTAATTGGTCCTGGACCGATTGCAAGTAGAATAATTATGGGGCAGGAAGGTATTTTAAATTGGCACTTCACAAAAAATGTTTGTTTTCTATTCGCCTGTCACGTAAAATCACTATTTATGCAGCATTCGAAAAGCAAATGAACAATTTGCAGTATTTTCGTGATCAAACTTGAATGATTTTGCCCCTTACTAACAAAAAATTGTATCCATTTGGGTTATTTGGCTATTAAAGTGTTTATTAAACACTATAACTTTGAAAAATTATTTTCCTGTCCTCTTTCTGCCATCCCGGCCGTGAAGATCAGGCTGTAGATGATGGCCGCGTAGAGCTTCATTCTTCCTGTAATTTTATCATATTTTAGTATGGTTATTGTTGGATTACTTTATGGAACCCACAGCTTTCATGGAGTTGTGGTTCATAGAAGTGTAAATGGCTTCGTTATTTGATCACGTCTTTGAATGTCTTCAGTCACTCAAATCCGAAATACACCAGCGTCAGTTGTTCAGTTGTTCCGTACGTGGATTTCTTGTCGCTGTTTTCGACTTCGATCGTGTAAACCTCATTGAATTATTAGCCGGAGTTGTGAGGAAACGCGATGTTGGCACCGTCAAAGTGCAGACAGGGTTGTCCTCGACTCTCCAATCACACGATCGTTCAACCGTTCGAGTCCCACGAGATTCGATAGATAGCAGCTGTCGCTTGTACTTTCCAGCAAAAACAATCCTCGATGCGTTTTCAAACCAAAAAACGCCACAGCTAAAATGGAATGGTAATCAAGGCATGCGCTTGAGGAGCTACATATGGATGAGACTTGTAGCTGATAACTGTGTAAGGATCGTCTTTGCGCATCACCGAGGGTTGTGGAAAAAAAGGCGTTGCGACCGTCTCCCAACATACGATCGACACCTCGAGTTTTTCCGATACTTCTGCAGAACGACCTGATTGGCGATTCGAGAAACGTGCAGTTCATTTGCTGGCGTTTTTCGGAACCCGCGTTAGCGACAAAACACCTGTCTCCTTGTCGAGAGCTGGTGAGTAAAAAACCGGCTAAGTGCTCGTCGTCGTCATGTTCCAAGCGCCACTCAGCCATATTTTTATCCCCATCTGAGATCTTCATTTTTTACTGCGTTTCGATTCTCCTGCCTCAATAATTCTATCACGCCTTCCATAACAGTTTCCTTTTTAATTTTTCATGATTGACGCGATGCTGCTTATACTGGCTTTTAATAATAAGGCTCTGTATCATTGTATTCTCACATGGACCAGAATACAGCGCAATGACAGTGATTCACATGGCGTAGATAATTACACAATTCGCTTTCTGTGTTGAATTGTCTTAAGCAATGCTCTGGTACTCAGCTTTCTAAAAGACTTGACCAAGAGCAGGACGAGTCAGTTTTTACTTTACTTTACGAAAAGGTATTAACATGCGGTGACTGTCTAATGAGTTAAATGAATAAAGATGGAAGTAACATTCCTCGAAAGGATTAAGGCCGATTACGCCAGAAGACGGTTACCTAGGCCTCGATTTCCCTCTCTGCACGACAAAATAGGGTAGGCGAGTTTGCCAACAACAAAAAGCGGCGTTTACTAATATGGCAGAAGTTTCCCGTTTGAGATTGAAACCACATTCCTTCGATGGGAAATTCGTATTAGTTTGGGATTTCGTTGTTGGTTGCAATCAATTTTTCCTCCCCTCTAATTTTGTACTTGTTTGTACACCTACATACCTACATCTTAGATTATTTTACTGAATTATCGAGAGTTCAAAGGGCCTACCCCCTATTCACCTGAGTAAATCAGTCTACGGACAACCAGTTGGCTCCATATAGTGTTGGCGCGAAGTACGGCGACAGAGAGGGGTACAGAAGCAGGATGTTTCATTAGCGAGGCAGCTGGAGATGGCTGAGAATGCGTTTGCATTAGATATCTATGTAAGAGGATTCGCTTTGTCCATTAAGGCCTCGCTGTTCCACATACAATGGCCACTTATCATTTAGTAGGTACCTACCCTTCAACCTTCCACATTCCGACTCCGAGGACCTTCCCTTCGATTTGCTAACATCGATGTCACTGTAGATAGACTGTTTGCTCCATTGTGTGCTCCTTTTACTCGCTTCTTTTTACATTCTGCTTGAAAACGCATAACTTCATTAATCTCTATTATTCATTACGAGGATTGATGCGTTCACTGGAGATTTACTTTATGATTCGTTGAGACAGATTCTACTGCTGAAGTTCTCTCTCTGCTTTTATATTAATAACATTCGAATGTTACAACTCTGCAGCCTCGTACAAAATTGAGACATGAACTTTCAAAGTTGCACGGAAAAAGACACTAGCCTCGCGTGTCCCAGATCTCACGTGGTAATTTTTTAGGGCGGTCGTCAAGGAGAAGGACACGGAGGTCCTTGCGGGCACTGGTCAGAGTGGACCTGGAGGATCGTATCCGTCTTGACGTTTCATCTTGTATGTGTTTCGCGTCGCTTTTAAACTTCGGATTGTTCCAAAATAACAATCGTATGTCCTTGATGCTCTCGCGAGCATGGGTGAGCTCCTGGCCTAGAAAATCCAATTGAGGTCAATCAGGTGGCTCTTTTAAAACCGTCCCGCATATAATTGGCGGCAATTATTGAACCCAAGGTGCTACTCTTCGCTCTCAAAGCTTCCTACACGGCTGCAGCGGAGTTCCTGGTCGTAAACTCAGGAATACCGTCATACCTAAAGGGAGTTAATGCGCGATAGTTGACATCACCCGCTAATTGTTAGTTCTTCCCGTTTTGCATACAATGGACTTATAAATAAGCGAGAATTCCACCTGCTGAGACTATTGGTCTTTGCACTTGAACTCCTTTCGGTTTCGTTTGTGAATTCCTATTAGAGTTAATAATCTCGCTGCACGATGCTGCCAATTCTGCTGACCAAGTAGCTAAAATGGAATAAAGACTGGAAATATGAAAAATGATTCAGCCGAGGGGAACATACATGTGTATGCTTATCCCATTATTATATATCTTTCTCTGAGTAAATACCTCGTCGATGATACATACTCCCATGAATCGTCATTGACCCTGCCAATGTTACGTAGATCCCCCGCACGATGCGTCAACGTCTGACTGATATGACTTCCTTCGAAGAGCGATGCGTCACTTCAAAGCAATAACGGAGTGAGAATACGATTTCACAAACGTGTACCACTCTCTTTCGCATGATATATAAGCGAACCTAAATTTAATTCCCGCTTCCAAATCCATCTTTTGACACCCTCAATTTTGAATCACTTGGGATTTCAAAACTTTTAATGCTGCGGCGCAGTTGAAATCTCCTTACGAGAGGGTTCTCACGGTAAGAATTCGAGACGTTTAACGGTAAAACACTCGACAGTTAAGAGTCAAGCATTTAGACTCGAGAAACGTTTAGAGCTTTGACTTCGCAAGGTTTTAACCTCACAACGGCTTTCACTCTTGTTCAGTAGTGTTACCAGTCTTTAAACCCGCCGTTCAGCCGCACTTCCGAGGTAATTACATTTTGCACGGGCTCCTTCGTCTTGCATGAATATTTTAAATTTTGAAAAGACCCACTGTTGACCTCTATAATTTTGCTTACTCACTTTCCTTTTGGGTAATATCACTAAGTTCGAGTCACGCTATTCGCCCATCAAAGTAGCTTCTTCCCCCCTGGTACTGTTCTTGAAGTGATGTTAGTATTCCACCATCCCATGCAACTATTGAACATGCCAATTGTAAACGCCTACGGCGACCTCGTTTTTGTTCAGAAACAATAATATTGTGAACATGATGAATTTATATAAGTAATAAATCCCTTTCTTGGAAATCTTAGCATAAAAACCGATATCGACACACGGGAGGTGATGAACTCTTCTAAGATTATCCATCTCTCATTGCTCATTATATTATTTGGACCATGGAATAGGCGCTACCAACATGTTTACAAACAAACTGAAGGTTGTGGTCAAAATGTGTTGTTCAAAAAATGGATTTTCGAGATTTTACTCGATCTGGGCGTGTGGGGTATCATTTTCCACTAAACATTGAACCCTGAATCGATTGGAATGAGTCTCCATGTTCCTGATCCGTGGAATAACCAAGATTTTCTAAGAACAACAACAATTAATCCTAACCAAAGAAGAACTGATGATCATCCCCAAGTGCAGCAAATAAACTGTTCGATATAATGTCGTAATATTTCGTTCGATTCTCTCGCAGTACGTACAACTCTCTTCGCATGATTTAGCTTATGCCCGATCACTGAGGCTCCCACAATGAATCAGGAAGCGAACCAGAGGCCCCCTCAGCGTAAGGAAAATGAAGACATAAAAAGATGATATTTTACCCGCGCTATGAATAAAAGATTGCGGGTAGGAGGGAGGAAGCCCTCTCAACTGATGTAAGTGGCCCATGTTGAGTCAATTAGTAAGACGGGGCACCAGGATCGAGATCAGGTAAGGCACCCCGCTGGCTTTCCGCCCGCCAACAGCGTCTTTTATGTCCTGGCCCTGGGACATAGAAGACACTGTCATCACCTTCAAATTGATGGGTGGCCCCAAGCTCGACACAGCTGCCGCCTTTCGGGAGCTCAAACAAATTTGTGTCCGCTGTTTCATTTCACCTTTCAACTCAACCTGGATGGCACGTGTTGTCGGGAGCATGTACAAAGAATGTGGTTGATTCATCTCCATTCCAACCTTGGTTGATCGTTCTTATAAAAATAATACTCCACTATCGACAAAATTAAGTAAAGTGTTCCCCCTTCATTCAACTATTTTTTAAAGGACGACGGAAAAAGGAGATCTGAATGGGATTTAAATGTGTTAGGTGTGACGTTTACCTAGTTTTAATGCCGAACAGGTGACTCACCACTCCTCTCTCACTTGAGATTTCCCCTTCATATTCTTTAATGTAGAAATGAGTGCGGTCGCTAAACATCAACAGTTGAATTCGTGTGGCTTGTCCGGCCATTGAAGTCATTCGGTCCTGTTCAACTCCCTCTCATTTATAAGGACAACACTATTTCTACTACTCACCATCTGGTCGAGAGCCGCAATTTTAGCTAACTCGGAATTACCCTATTCTTCCCAACGATCTGTACTCGGCAGGCCTCACAATGGGAAGACGAGTCTGCGGTGAAGACTGGTTTCCATTGAGATCGTCCTATTGACGAAAGCTTCTATTGACCGCGGATTTTGAAAGACAAACCAGACAGACCTCAAAAGGGAGCTGTGCAATTGATGACCCTTCCGTAAACGGGTTGCGCAACCCGACCAATTTGTAGGCAGTTGAATCCTACTCAGCAGGAAAGTGGCGTCTTCAATTGCACGATTCAATTCTTCGTCGGCTCAATTAATCACGTTTTTTTTCTCTTTCTTTTTGTGGCTGGGGTGGAGAGGTTTGAAGCTATAGCGCCGTCTCTTCGCTCTGAATAAACAGTTTTAAAGGTTCGACGAAAGGGTCACGAATGCGCCGCAGACAATCGAGCATGAGGCCACCACCCTAAAACAACACTCCACGAGGGTCCAGAGTGTTGGACAAATGGAATGCGATTTAGTCGCCTTTTAAACGTCCCCCACCATTTTCTCTCGGTTTAACAACCTTTCAATCCTCTATTTTCATTACTTTGGAGGCGAATGACAGGTCCGTTGTGAAACACGTTATACACACAATGCGGATCTCTGTAGCGGCGTTCATCGCCAGACTGAACCAAGGTGGCGAGAAAGCCACCAGGAAGCTCTCGAAAGAGGAGAGGCCTCAAATTGGCTGAATTCATTAAGGAAACTAACAAGGAACGCTATTAAAGGTCTAACTACTTTTGAACCCTAGGATCACGACATGACTGCTTTATCGTTCTCCATTCTGCGGGTCGCCGAGTCGAGGGGACGAGCCTTTTCTCGACCCGCTCCTCTTTGATTTCCTTTTGCTGATCCAAGTGAAACATTAAACCTTTTATTGCTTGATAATGAATGAAAATAAGGAACTTAGCCACTGAACATTGTTCGAACGTAATTGCGCGCACTTCAACTTGCTCGGTGGGTCGGTAATTATTGTTGGCGAAGATCCCTTTTGCGGAATTCTGCATTCCGAACATATCATGGCTTCAGCGGGGTCTTTCAAGGGGATTAGAGATGAGCACCGAAGGACGTACAGGTGTGCTCACCGAAGCTGAATTGTCTAACGCAGGCTTCGCGATCAGCCCATCGACGAGTCCCCGTGCTGTATGCCTAAGAAAATTTACTTATATCATAAATTTTATATGGTTTGTTTTTTAAAAGAACGAACAATAAAAGGCCCATACAAAACTGTTAGGTAGTCCACCAAACAAAATTGCCTCGCAAAAATATAGCTTATTTTTTCTAGGAAATTGCCGGGTTTTAAAAGAAAAACAATTTTAAAAACGTGGAAGTCGATCTCAGAAAATAGGGAAAGACGAGAAAAACCGGAAAATTGTCTACATTGAGAGGACAGCCAATCAAACAGCGCTCCCAAAACGAATTAGGACCTTATTTGACGAGAAAGCTGAGCAAGTTTGTCAATCCGATTGGACGCACCTTTCTTCTGCAACCTATCCTGCGTATACTCGCTCTCAGTCACCCTACTACTCAAACAGCTGTTTTAGATTCGACATTTTTCCTTCCAGTGAATACAAATTATTGATGTAACTAGTCGATGAGAGCATTTGTTCGTTCAGAATGTATTTATTTAAAAAATGATTCGTTTAAAAATGATATAACACTGCAAATTTCGTGGTTTTCCGCCCTGAAAATAATTCTAGTGCCATGCAGTGGGAACGATCTCATACAACGAGGTTTTCCTCTCAACTGTATTGCATTATCTCTGCGAAAATGGACTTCTTCCTAAATCCTATATTTTGGACAGTCCAGCGATTAGGCCTCACAGTGCGATAAGTGCTGTCAACTTTCACGACGAGATCTCCGGGTCGAGGCAACTCGAGTACTCTCTACCTCCAGAGGCGAAGGTCGATATAATTTTACGATTGTTAGGAGCGGTAATCATTGGGCTGAGGTGTCCAAACAGACCACCCAACTCTTTCTTTAATCGCTTCCCTAAATCTTTTGTTGGGCTCGGCGATCGCGCCGAAGATTAAACTGAACATTATCTTTTGGACACACTTCGCTCTCACGCCATTACAGGCCGCCTCACACTCCACGATTTGCTCAGTGATTCGTCCAAATTTGATGTATCATTGGAATGTAGTTTGAATAGAACACCTACACTCGCGACATTATTGCATTTGATTGCTCAACTTCCCTTGACCCAGTACCGGGCCGAAGACCTCTCTGAAATCCGTTTCATCAGAGATCAGATTCCTGGGCTTTCAAAAATCGATGTCTGCGCTTTGGCCTTACCGCCGGCACTCACTGATTTATTTATCTTACTAAGGTTCGGTGGTTGCCTGAACAATTTTGATCTCTCTGATGACAATCACCGGCCAAATCAACAGAGCTCCAAATGAATCAGCGGCCATAGCCCACACCCAACTAACCGTCGCTATCGTGCCGATGGGTGGAAAAATTGATTGACTGTGTATAATTCGGGAACTGGATCGGATCGTAAAGTTATTAGTTCGCTCGCTCAGACCTGATCGTCCTTGTGCTCAGAACTACTCTTATTTCTCGTCGAGTTGCGAAACGTCCTGTTTTGTCGTGTTCGACCCTTCACGAAGGATAACGAAATCGTTTCCGAAAGATTGGTCCCGTCATTAAGTTTCAGTGGCTGAGCGGTTCCATTCTTCTGCTCCCAACTCCCATCTTTCGCGGTCTTTCTACATGAGCGTCTTTCCGACGAGATGGAATGCGGTCCAGTGGTGGTGGAGGCGAGTAGAAATTGATTCAATTATTATTGGTTCAAATAATGAAAAATTGTTCTAATTTTTTGATGTAATTAATTGGGGATTGAATACTGAAAGCCAGGTGTGAGATTTGGATCCCCCGGCTCTCAAAACCCTCAATATTTATTTCAATGTCTATATCGCCGATACAGTTTGTCAAAGCGGGGTTAGATACTTATTTATTATTCAAATGAGCTATATCTGTCATTCGAGCAGTGATCGTCGATCCAGTCGTGAGTCCATCATCCACTTGACTTTCAAAATTCGTCAAATCCGGGCCCGTCAGATTCTCTTACCGAATGATTCAGTTAGTGGGGGCGAGATTTAATAATGAGCCGCCCTCGGCCGGGATATTTCATTGAGAAGAACCTCTTGGTTTAGATTCAAAACATTCTCAAGAAAGAATGAAAAAAAAAAAAAAAAAAAAAATCTCCGATTGGAGAATGATACTGAGCTATGAAAATTTCGGCATCCCACTCCCCCCAGGTCATTAGAAGCGCGCAGAAAAAATTAACTTTGACTCTTATGCACTTCTTTTATGCGTCATTATCGAAAGAACCAAGGAAACAGAAGCGGGAGTGATGGGTCGCCCATTAGCGGAATCACAATTCCCTTTTTTCCCAGTATGAAATTTCTCTCGCGGGTTTGAAAAAGGAGCTCAGGGGAGACAAAAGAAATAAAAGTCCAAAAAAAGAGTTGAAACCTTTGAGGAGAACGAGGCTGGTGTGGAAAGGGTTTTTTCACTAGTTGGGTGAATTGCCAGTGGAGGAATGTTGAAGGACAGCGGGCAAAGAAACGCAGTCCGAAGTCACCCTGTCAAAGGCGACGGATTCCGGGGCTTTGCAGGGGCGGACTTGGTCTGTCCTCAGCGTCCGGCCCTGGGAACGGAATCTCAAGGCTTAGGATGATGAGGCCTCAAATCCTTGCGAAAGATGCAGTTTCGACTCCAGTGCTAGATATTGCAAGAATGACGAGCAGATATAATCTAATGATCAGGTTGTTGTCTTGACCAGATCACTCATAGCAGACTCAGTGGAGCAATTTAATTTAAATTACCCTACTTTGTCTGGTTCAAAATACTGGATGAAAAACTTTTTTTTAACAATAATGTGGACTAAAATAATTTTAGTTTAAAAACAGAAAATTTCACCGTCCAGGCTTCCCACCACTAAATCAGAACTATAACTGCCAGCTTAGTGACCACCTGCATCTAAAAATCACGACAGTTTATGTCGCTTTTATTATAAAGATTTCATACGTTGAATGGGCTGACGAATCGCCGTCTTGCCAAACGATTTTCGCTGACTATGTTTTCTACAGCCTTCTGTGGTGTTCAGAAAATGAATTAAACGTAAGCCCCATAGGATATATCTGATAGGGTTAGTGACCGTTTTTTGAATAGTAGAATAGAATATTTTTACGTTGTACTGATGGAATAGGAGAGTGATAACATGACGACTTTTTTAATCCTCAAAAGACTATTTCCGGTATGTATTTAATTGAACATCCTGTAGTCTTAGTACAGTAACATCAATCAACTGCAATAGATGAAAATTGAAATACATCAAATAGTAATAGTTGATCGAAATTTCGCTTGAGGTATTTCGCCGATACCGAATCAAAATATATAATCACACTGTAAGCCTCTCTCGAATTAAAATCGGTTACGAATTTTACTATGATTTAATTCGGGTTTCTTCGGAGAATTTGAAGCGACCTAGCGAGAGGATACAGGATGTAAGTCCAAGACTTACGACTGAGCAACTAGGGATACCAAGGATGAACATAAAATACATTGACACAAACTGAATTATAATTGAAACAAGGACTCGTTGCAAAGGAAAATATGCCTCAACCTGGGCTAGAATTGATACAGACAAAGTAAATTAGACAACATGTGGAGCATAAAATACAATTAATACAAGACACATGAAATTATGATGTACATGAAATACAATTTAATGAACAAGTGCAACAATACCGGCTGACAAAAACGGCGTCGACGTCGAAGGAAAAATAGGAGGGGGCTCGCTGTCCCGCAGGTACACAGCAAGGCTTATTAACTTGAGTCCTTTATCTCATGGGGAACACAATATTACAGCTTCGGTCGACTTCAGCACGGTAGAAGAGTTCACATCAGAGCGAGCACAGGACGAAGCCAGGATGGACTGAGTGAGAAATCTCTTGCACGACAGGGTTACAAAAATAATATTTAATACTCCACAAAATAATACTCCAACATGAGGGGCCTGGTTGGACGCCTTCGGACTGAGTCAGCGCTGGGCCTCTCTAAATGCGACGTCCAGGCAGGAGCTGCGCGCGCATTTGGCGCATGCTTCTCTCCCTTCTGGCCTTCTGGAGGCAGCAAGCCTGGGGGCTTACATCACAACAGAAACTGGTACTAAAACCCCGTCCTCCATTACTGTCCTCATCACAATTAGTATCGCCCATCATTAAGTGGGGCTGGACAACCATGGGATGTTGTGGGCTCAACTGAGTGGCCCAAGTGATAAATAAACTCAATTAAATTAATGTTTTAGAATTAGGTTATGATCAGAGCTTAGCCTGTACTGCTGATACTTTCCTGAATTTCAATCAAAAATAAACATTGCATTACTGTAACAGTATAATTTGACTAAGACTTTAATTTCACTCAGAACTTATCGATATTTATCATGTTTCAAAACATGAGTTAATGTAGTTAAGACGTGTATTCACTGTAAGGAAACCCCTCCTCACCATTCTCACTCCTTTCGAGCACGATCCGTCTTCTCCATCCGCAGAGGATGTCTCGTATTAAAAGTACCTACATCTGTCGAAAGGTGACGACGTTTTCCCATAGACCCGTAGATAAGAACGAGAAGGGAATGCTGTGAATACTAACCAGCCAGGCCCGATGTCCCTCAATCACTTCCCGCCCTATTGATTTATACGCACTACCCACTGATTTACAAACTACCGTCATTTGTAGGCTAATCTGTTTCCAGCCGCCCTCTTCATCGGAGAACACGTTTAGTTCATCAGGTCGATGAGAAGTGGACAAAATACGTTTAGATAATGCCACCTTTTTTGCTTTTTTTGAGGGGTAGGGAAAAATTCACATGAGGATCGTGGGAACGGCTCGTGGCTGTGGGGCGGCTTTTCGGGGACTTGAGAAACTTGTTGCGGGTAAATGCACGAATGTAGATTACTATGTAAATCCATAGAGTGCGAGGGAAGTACGTTGTATTTCAGAAGTTTCATTTGTTTTCTTACCTTTCCAGGGTCTTGCCAGTGACTCATTTCCGATGAATTTAATCAATATTTATCAGTCGATGAGACCATGGGATCTCCGAATCGACGTCTCTACGACCTATACGATCAGGGATTTTGAACTCATGTTGCGCAACATTGATTGTGTAAATAAAAGACACGAATTTGCAGTTTTGCCAATCAAAATGCTCCAAAACTAATCTGCATTTTTGCACATTCAAAATCATTCGATTATTTTTTCTGTGGCTTCTTATTCGATTACCGCACATTGAAGGCGCTTTCTTCTTCCACCAGCTTAAGGAGCAATCTTTTCATGCCTGTCTCGAAAGGCTGTCAAGTCCAAGGCTCATCCTATTTATGAGATTTAGTATCACTTTCAGCTCGTGCGCATGCACTTTTATCGACAGAAGCGTGCTTCAAGCGTTCAAAGATGAACAATTTTTATGATGTTATCTCATTCTTTTGATTCCAAAACTTTGGTAGCTGCTGTGCTTTGGTGGGTGAGTCATATCGAAAATGTCGCTTCAGTAGTCGATTATAGTTAAGAATCAGTATCTATAGTTTTCGAAACATTCTCTCGTCGCCTGAATAACGACAATGTTACCGACTCGATATCCCCTTCACTAAAGTAAACAGTGACATTTGTTGTGGGTCTCTCTCGCTGACTTCATTAAATCCCCGCAAAAACCTGTAAATCTTCCTCGCGATAATGAATCAGTACGGCGTCAAGGCTGTTCCCACACACGTACGCACGCATCTATATGCGTGAAAGTCGTCCAGATTCCCTGGTTTCATCTTCGTCGATGTGAGAGTATTTGAGTTCGCGAAATGGATCACGACTTATGCGAAGTGGGATTTTCTAATCACTACAATCTCGTTGTTCTGTTCTTAACCAAACAAACGACAGTCGACTTCAGCTCCGATGGCGCGATATCGTGCCATTAGACGACAGAGAACAGTCGACCATTTTCATTGACAAATGCATTCCCCGAAATAAATCCGTAAGTATATTTTTTAAAGTTAATTTCATCTTTTAAGATATAAAAAATTAATCGTATAATTTCCATTGCATAAACTCGGAATTAAAAAAAAAATTCTACATTGTTTTTCCCTCTCATAACTTCTTGAGAGCTATCAAACTCCACTGATACCGCACCTCACAGTGCCTCCGGGCATTGTGACGTAAGCAAGCTTGCACAACATTCCTGATTGCTCCATCGAAATTCGGTTCACTCCCACGAGCGAAGTTGTACGCATTTAATGCAGTAATAACTACAAGGCTGGCGGAGGGAGAGAGACTCACGATTTTTTCCCGAAGATTGATGTTAAAGTATTTACATTGGAGCACTCTCCGAGTTGGCGGTTCAGCTAAGCGTACCCAATCGATTCCACGGTCGATGCGGTAGGGCCTTCGCTATAAATACCCTGTCGATATATCGCTTTCATTTTCCCTGACCGATGGAGAGAGAGGTGGATGAGGAACTCAGAGTATTGTGTTTGTTGATTGAGCGATATCTAGAGAAACGCCATCTCTTCAGCAATATAATTGTCAAGTTGATCGTGGCTTTTGTACGTATTTCAATGAAGTGGGTGAGTCAAAACTGGTACCTCAGAGATCTAGCAGTTGATTCATTACCCCAACAACGGATAAATTCGCCCGATAAATTCCAATGTTGTAACTTGAGGTCAAGCAAACTGCCCAATGTATTAGATGAATCATGGTTGATTTTGGTATTTTATTCAAATCCGCACAGTCTGATTGGCTAAAGAGGATAAAAAACCGGCTAGAAGAGGTTATGACAAGAGGGGTCGGCGTTCTTCGACTTACATTGTAAATGCTGACGCGTCTTGGACAGCCACTGTAAACGCTGCAGTGATTTCCACTCAAAATGTGACAGGGTAGCCAAGGATGAATAAGGCTCTTTTACCCTATTCCGCCTCACAGGATTTAGAGAATAAACATTTTGTTTGGTTTGAATTTAAAAAAAAAAAAAAAAAAAAAAAAAAATACCATACTTTCTAATTTTCCTTCTATTTATATGAAAGACATGTATTAATAATAATTATCATCGCGAGGAGAGCTAGGTGCTGAAAGTAGTCAGAATCAAATTGGCCCAAGTCGTTGAAAGCCCCGGTCACTGCAGGTTTCTTCAGCAGACTGAAATACTTCTGCGTAATTTTACGTAATTAATTTGCGTATTTTTTGTTCATAAATTAATCATTAAGCAGCAGTTTGTCCAGCTCTTAGAATCCACCTTCGACCCGTCCACTTATCGAATCCTTTCTCGTGAAAGAAGAGGAGGTGGAGAGGACAGGAACAGAGTCTCCAGAAAACAGGAAAAAGGAGTTTGTCTTGTGAGCGGTGGTGCTGGATATGGTTTATGTCTCCGAAGGGAGTCGCTCGTCGTGAGAAACGCTGGGCCCGAATAACTCTAAAGTGTCTTAATTAATAACAGGCCGGTGAGTTGGCTACTCGGGAGAAAAGATAAGCGGAACTCGGGAGGAATCTTCAACCGAAGAGTAGACGGATGCCGAGCGGTCCTTTCCCACACTGTCCCCTTCTCGCGACCGTCCGGGCCTCGTCCTTCCAACTGATCGAACGGGGTTACTCGGGGTGTTCGAAAGTGGGGAAAAGTTCTTCGACTCGTCCGGAAAGTGAAGCACCTTCTAGGGTCGGGTCACGTCAGGTCACTTTTTGCATTCAAATCTCCAATCTAGGCTAGGGTCAACGCTGGTGGATCTCGATCGTGGGAGAAATCGCGTCTTCGTGTAATGAGTTTGCGGGAAAATTGTTCCAGGGTCCATCGCAATGGATTCCGCGTACAAAATTACGGGTACATGTGTAAGCCTCTCTCAAATTAAAATGTGTTTGAATATTCTATAATTTAATTCGGGTTTCTTCGGAGGTGTTGAACGGACCTAGCGAGAGGTTACACAATGTAAGTCCAAGACTTACAACTGAGCAACTAGGGATACCAAGGGTGAACATAAAATACATTGATACAAACTGAATTATAATTGAAAACAAGGACTCGTTGCAAAGGAGAATATGCCTCAACCTGGGCTTGAATTGATACAAGACAAAGAAATTCGACAAAGTAAATTAGACAACATGTGGAGCATAAAATACAATTAATACAAGATACATGAAATTATGATATACATGAAATACAATTTAATGAGCAAGTGCAACAATACCGGCTGACGAAAACGGCGTCGACGTCGAAGGAAAAACAGGACCGCAGGTACACAGCGAGGCTTATTAACTTGAGTCCTTTATCATCTCATGGGGAACACAATATTACAGCTTCGGTCGACTTCAGCACAGTAGACGAGTTCACTTCAGAGCAAGCATAGGACAAAGCCAGGATGGACTGAGTGAGATTCACTTGCAAGACAGGGTTACAAAAATATATGACTCCAACATTTTGGTCCCCCCAGTCGGAGGGGCACGACCGCCTGGTTGGGCACCTTAGCAACGAGTGAGCGCTGGGCCTCTCTCCAAAATGCGAAGTCTGGGCAGGAGCTGCACGCGCTTCCTGGCGCATGCTCCCTCCCTTCTGGCCTTCTGGAGGCAGCAAGCCTGGGGGCTTACACATGAACCAGCTATACCCATAGCTACCCACAAAAATCTGAATAATACACGCCCAAAACGCACATTTTTGACCATTACTCTTCGTCTCTTTGGCGTATGCGACAATCACTGGATTACTGCACAAATATGTGTGTTGTAGATACATGATAATTTACTCACTCAAATTATCATTTATAGTGCTGGGTGTAAAGTATATACCGATTTGGATGACCTAATTTCACGATTTCCACTATTGTCCGTTGAAACGCAATTAGTGGTAGAAATATCAGTTCTAGATAGAATGAAACGATGTTTAAAAAATTCGAGACTCAAAAACGAGAATTATATCATGTGGCTAATGTGGAACAGCCCACTTTTACCCCATTCGGTGGGAATGACGCCAACAGTGTCCTGAAACATCTACATTTTTCAAGTCCCTAAACCGTTTTGTAACGGGTAGAAGCCCGTCGAAATGACGTTATTCACGTCAAGAGACGCAAAAATGCCCACTCTCACTCCGGTGTCTTCACACGACCACGACTCTGAAGAAGGTTATAAAAATAATCTTGTAGTCTCTTCCTGGGCCCGATTTTCCCTCGGCGATACCCCAACTCGTGGAAGATTAGGCGCCTCTCGAAGAACATGGAACTGTTTACTCACCTTCGGTGAACGTTTGTCACTTACGAGCTCCCAGGGGTGACAGGAATTTTTAACGGCGTAACATTTCGAGTAACTCGGTTAAGAATTAATAGACCAATTACCCGACCATGCTCTTTCTGAACGCACACGTCGACAGGACAACGCGGACACTCGGGTACGTCATAAAAACCCCATCGCGACCCAAGCTCTTTTCCCACACTCTGGTTTCGCCCCTTGCCCGGGGTCAAGAGTAGCTTGTCCATTACGGCCGCTAACAGCGCGGCCTATCACTGCCGTAACATTCTTACCATTCTACTTGTTCCAACAGGTCGCTTGCCTCCCTAATATCGTCCGTCCGTCTCGCCGTTCCCAGATTCCACGTCATCGAAGACTAAGTTCACTGACTTTCAAGTTTGTCGGAAAAATGCCGCAAATCATCAAGACACAATCACTACACATTTACAAATACAAGCAATAAACTAGGTATTTTGTTAATTATTTTATCAAATTAATTACGCTGGATAGAGGGAATGTGGGCACACAAGTACGTACGTTTGTGTAACTCGCTCATCGAATTTCGTTCATTTGCCATCCCTAAGTGTGCATTCCCGAAGTGTCAGGAATTTAGGTTAAAAAATATATAAAAGCTGCGAATTCTTTCACATGGGTTATTCCCCATTTCCCGTTAGTGGAAAATTATACCTTACAAGCCTAGGTACTAGAGATATAGGAAACACATTCGAAATATGTAAGATAAGATACCCATTCTGACCCAAAACCTCTTCCGTTGGGCGCAAATCGTTACGGAACCAGTCTCATTGGATTCAGCATCCAAAATATAGTCGAAAATGATACCCCACACGTCTAGATCCATTTTTTCAAAATACACATTTGTCCCCTAACCCCCCCCCCCTGCCCAGAATTTGGTCCGAGAGTTCAAAAGTTCTGTTTCAAAAACGTCGACGTTGTACCGAACAATTTCAGTCCCGGTTAGAGACTGCAGGCAGTTTGTAGTGTGACTGGGAAGAAGGACCTAATGTTCAAACATCACTGCATGCTAAGAGATTATAAAAGGTCAGGTCGATCCTGATTAAACCATTGATTTGAGCGAAAAAACTAACTATTGGCACAAAAACAGTTTTAAAAAAACAATCGTCCGAGCACCCCCTATCCCATCCTCCTACCATCATTGACTGTTCAGTCCATTTTCTGTGCCCCCTATTTTCCACCATTTTGGCTCCTTGAGGACCTATTACTTGTTCATCGTTGCTTCAACTTTGAAGATAAGACTTATCAGAATTAGTGCAAAGTTCTCACGCACGTTCTTAAGGTGGGTCTACACGGAGAGAGCTAGAGCGAGACTGATAACGTTATCAGTGTCAGCCGCGTCTACACCATGAGCCCTGTGAGCGCTAGAGTGAGTCTCTGAGACCGCTCTCGCCAGTGATCTCGCTAGAGCGGTTGCGAGAGTGTCTACACGACCCACTTTCTTGCAGTTGCGCTAGAGAGAGATTCGTCTTCATTCACTGTCTCATTCCAACTGTCGATGGGTTCACTCAGTCTCATTCCAACTTCCCTACTGTCGGATTCGTGTGATTCGATATGAGTTCGTCCAGCTTAGCTCGCGGGGCACTTGTGATTCGTTAATCATTTCGTTAATTCATTCGTTAATATGAGGAGACGCGAAAGGAGAAAAAACGACGTGTTTGGGTGAAAGAGTGGATTAAACAACGTAATCAATACGGTGTGTACAAGACCCTTCTTCCTGAGCTGATGGCGAGCGATCCGAAGGTCTACGCAAATTTCCTGCGATTGTCGGCCACTAATTTTCAGGAGCTACTGACCAAGATTTCCCCACTCATCAAAAAAGAGGATACTGTGATGAGGGAGTCGATACAACCAGGAGAAAGATTAGCAGTAACGCTCAGATTTTTGACTTCAGGTAAATGTAATTAATGTACTCGCGACAAAGTTATGTTGAGAAATGTATAATATTGTATTTATTAAAATAGACATTTACATGAAAGTGCCCATTTTTTTTTTCCTCCCGATTTCTTTCGCATCTGTGGCATATTCATTAGCCAGAGCCGCGGTAGAAACTGCTCTCCAGTTTCGGTCCTTGTTTATGAGAAAAAGTAATAATTAAAATATTATACCCGAATTCATCAATAATAGCAGCATTTATTTCAATTATATTAATAATTGCTTGTTTCATTATGAGAAAAAAAAATTATTGATAAAAAAAAATATCCCCATTCGAGTGTGGACAGACGACTGAAACTCGCCATCGCTCTAGCAACTTGTTTCACCCAGGTGAAACTTCTCGAGACTGATGCCGAGAGCAGTTGCAGGGCCGTCCACACGCCGAGGAGGGCGAACGCAAGAGCCCGAGAGCACCCTGCAACTAATCTCGGAACTACTCTACGGGCCGTCCACACTTCTCTAAAGTGCTCTAGCTCTCGCTCTACCGCAATAAAGTGTCCCCGTGTTTACCCACCTTTACGGCATATGGGAGGCTATGTGTTTTAGTAACTTAGACGCTTCGGGAGGCGCCAGAAACTCATTGAACCAAAACGCTGAACTCCGCTCAATTGTATCGTCCAAATGAAATAACCAACCATACTCCAACGAGGAAAATCACATGTAATTGAACGCGGCCTATGAGTAACTTCCAAGATGAAGAAAAAGAAATTCGTGCTATAATTGACAATTTATTTTTTCCCTTCGGAGAAAACACGGACACGGCGGCAGGATATGAAGGTTTCATGCGTTCTTTCTTGCGCCCCAACGCTTTTAATAATTACCCACGGGGGCAACTTGTTTTTGCCTCATTCCGCCGGTACGGCAGAGACGCTCCATTCTACAAGTGGAAAGCCTCACCAAGTAAAATGGGACGTTTATAAAATTACCGGTTTGTTTCAACGTTTTTCCAAGAACACCATAGCTTAAAGCTATTCTGCGATTTCAAGTGAATTAGTGTTCAGGAGTTTCTGTCATTATATTTGCTTTATGGGAGAGCGGTGCATTGTGGTCGCGCGCTGCACAATGCGCTCTTTGAGGTGGAAATCCGCCCCGAGCTTATTGTCCTCTGTGGTTGAAGAGCTCGGCGATAATACCGAGATTATATTTTGCTCTTCAAACTCGCTCAAGTTGACAATGTGATGCGACAATAATAGGTTCTGCTCGCCAAAGTCGCAATCCTAATCAACGCCGTCGCCATTTCCCGTCAGACGTGAAAAAGGAAGAACATTTGGCGCCCAGCTTCCCCCTTTTTATTTCTGTTTTACTGTACTGTCTAGGACAATCAGCAGCTCATAAAAGTGGACTGGAAATCTCTGAATTAAGTGTAACAACGACAGTGCTCTTCGATGGGGGGGTCAATGAAATGATTACAGCGTTGTGTTTGCGGGTCCAAAGCGGTCGATTAAAATTCATAATTGTCACACACCAAGTTCACCAGTGAAGTATAGGCGACTTGTACTGTAGGGAAAAGAGTGAGTTTTCTGAGCAATTTTATGTACGGGAACACGGTGATTAAGATTACATTGACCAGCTATATTGTTAGATCCACACAAGCAAAGAAATCTCAAGTACCTCTAGTTCGAAAATCAAAAACTTCACCCATAAAATCCATATATGAGCTCTGCCTGCGTCAAATCGCCTATCGAGGATAACTGCATTGTTCTGTAGTTTTGACCCAATTTTCCCAAACCAGCACGGACAATCAGCATTCCATTTGGACCGTGCTACTATATGTGAGGGAGAAAGCTCACCATTGACAAATAAACCCCTTTATCGCTCTAAATTTTTCCGAATAATTTTTGGGCTTTCCAGGTTCCGTATAAGAGACCATGTGTCAAAATTTCAAAAAATTTGTTTAAAAAAAATAATAATAATGTTAAATTATCAAAGTATTGATTTAAGTGGATCCCGCTCTCATCGAAAGCGCTATTCTTCAAAAAAGTCGACCAACAATGAAAAACCGTTGTTTTTGGTAGAACTGTGCATAGAACCATGCATGGTTCCATGCACCATCGAAATTTCCTTTTAAGAACACTCAATTTCGCTGCTTTGAAAAATGTTTTCCGTTCTAGATTCTGAAGAGATGAAGAAATTATCATTATAATGATAATTCGTTTGGCATCGTTTGGCCTTTCTTATGTTTGTTAAGAGGCTACAAAGGGGTATAGACTATAAAATTGAATTTCCAATCATTTTTCTACTCCCTTCTTCTTCCTTCCTTAATGAGTGGGCTTAACATCTGACAATGTACTGAGAAATTTGAGAGTTTTGTACTCCCTTTTACGAGTACGTCATATATACTATATTCTTATACCTATTCAACGAAAATGTAAATAAAATCAAGAAACTTTCCGCTGCGTGACGTCTGTTCCCTCTTCGCTGTGATGATAGCGTCACCATCCTATCGAACTTTACTGCAAATGAAACCAATTAAGGAGGCCGGAGGTTAGCGCCAAGTTTCGCAATGGCGACCTGTCACCTGGATTGATCAATGTGATCGCCGGTTAAGGAGCAATCGCGGAACTGCAGCGATGTGTCTTCTCGGATGGTCGACTCACGCTCGGCTCTACTGACTCTGGCTGAATGTGAACTTTAAGACTCGGCTTACTTTGCTATGAGTATTATCATCACCAATCCTATGTACTGCATTCCTCGAGCAGATGTTCAAGTATTAATGATAGGAAGATAAAGGATCAAGGAAAATTCGCAAACAAAAATTCTACATGTTTTTCAATTGCTTGCCATTTCGAGAATTATTATATCATTGAAAAGCTACCAATAATTACCAACTCTCAGCACCGTCAATAGGCCGAGTTCCATATTTCTAAATAAACTATTATCCCAGTCCCGGTTCCCTTGTTTCACATTCAAAAACGCTACAAATTCATTCAGAAGGGTTGGTTATTCCTCGAACCAGGAGCATGGTGACTCATCTCAATCGATTCTGCGTCCAAAATTTGGTGGAAAACAATACCCCATATTCCTAGTTCGCCGTAAATCTTGAAAGTCTATTTTTCGAAATGCACATTCTGATCTTTACCCCTCCCCTCAAATTCGGTCCGATCGGGCTGAAAAGTTTCGAGGACCAACTACAGCCGGAAACGAATCCCTGACCGAAATGTCAGATTTTTAGAAAATATTCCACTACCGAAATTGGCGTGTATGGTGGAGGGCAGACGGACATTTTCTCATTTTGATCTAGACACCTAGAAACGCCCAGAAAAAAATGTTGGGCCGAATCGGAGAGATTGACTTTATGCATGAAAACAGGTTAATTATTCAACCAAAAACAAAAAAAGTTCCAAATCGAAATGTTCACTTGGATGTTGCACAAATTTCAAGGGTTATAAGTCTGGGTTTGCTTATGACAGTGACAAATCCTTCAACTTTTATTTCAAATTCAAATTTTCATGGATGATGCGTGAATAGGAGGTTCCAAATGATTGGATCAACAGATGATTCCGCGAACGTAAAACTCATTTGGCTCATGATATAACAGTACTTCGGAAGTTCTTTGGTGATTCCCCACAAATTAATTCAAAACCGAGCAGCTCCGCTGCTACAAACATTCTGTTTCAAGCATAACTTTTTGACCTTTAAGTGAATCATTTTTTTGCTGACAAATTGATGAGCTTCAATTATGCATTCAGCCAATGCTATATCATAATACCTTAAGCCCGTATAACGCCAACGTTCTTTGCCACTCACATTAATACTCGTTAGTTTGGCCAACTTTTATGCCATATAGTCATCGATCGTCTTTTGTGCGATCGATCTTGAGGAGGCAATGAATTAGTGCGCTAGAAAACGTGGAAAAGTTTCAAACAATAAGTTCAAACCTTCTAAAAGCAGTAAAACTGCTCGTTATTAGTCTCACTCTCTTATAACGTTATTACTCACTACAACTGCTCTTCATAAGTCAGTTTCATTGTTGTCGCTCAGGAATTTTACGATTTGCCAGCGACTATAGAAAACTATGGAGAAGGTACTGTCCTGAATGTGTGCCAGTGCCAACTTTCCTCTTTCAACTCGAATAACTCCTTAGCGTTCTGCTGTTGACTCTACTTCACAAGTTTTGACGATACAAGCAAATCATCATCTCCATCATTAAAAATTAAATAAAATAAAAATACTTACGTTGATTTTCTTGTTATTGTTGTGATTTTTGCTGCACATCAAGGAGAGGTGGACAACAAAGATGAAGGAATCAATGAAACACGTGAATTTATAATATGTAGCGTTTATCTCCTCTTCAACATTCTGGTAGGTAATAAAAATTTGATTTTTTCCCTATAATTTTTCAATAATATACAATGCACAATTTGTACGTATAAACTATGCCTGGGAGATGAATTTTGTTTGATACTGATGTATATTATTACATATACCAAATCTCACAACTAGCGGCAACACGTAAAATATAGACTGGTGTCGACACAGTCGTTACACGAATGCAAAATAAATATTCGAGCTCAATTTTTTTTATTTCTACGGTTTAAAACTTTTATACACTGTACATTAAAAATCATAGTATGCACAAGGTTTCGAACAATAATACGATTGAAAGGGTAGGTAGTACGAAAAGTAATACTGATGACTTTGATGCCCTGTACAAAATATTTACAATCAGTCGAAATAAATTAAAAATAATTTAAAATATTTAAAAAAAAAATCAGTCTGATCCTCCTTCGATTTTTGTGAATGATGATTTGAAAAGAAACATTTTCTTTCTACAGACAAGTGTGGATGGTTTTTTTAGTTCGGCACAATTTGCACTTGACTTCGCAACACCAATGGAACGTACATGCGCACCTGTAATAAAGAAAATACATTTAATTGAAGGCCGAAATACTTAGTTTTTCTGAATACATTGAACATTTTACAAAATTATTCTGTTTTGAAAATGTGGACTTGATCTAGAAGGTTGAGAGGAGAAAGTTGAAGTTGTTAAGAATGCGTGTACGAGGTGCTTTCTGTGTAGGGTTCTGCACAAAGACGCTTCCAAAACAGAAATTCTTCGGTTAGAAAATTATTTTTCCACTAACCTTTCAACGACGACGACTTCTTGGGTTTTGTAGCCTCTTCCGCAGCATAGGAGGTCGCAGCCGTCGACGTCACTCGACGTATCGTTACATTGACGGCCCTGGGTACCTTGGATACCAAGACTAGGAATTTCTGTCGCAAAACGGCGGCGACACCTCCAAGTAGACCAGGTCTTTCGCGCCCTGGAGGTTTGTGCTCAGGGTTGTACGGTTTCAATTGAAAATTGTACCTGCAAATAGAGTCGATCCGTGATGAGTCCGATGTATGATTTGGTGATCAGATCATATTCACCAAAACGACCGTTTCTTACCTAGATTTTTTCCCACCGGCTTTCACGGAGCCAGTGTTTGGGAATGTAAACTCTGGAGGCTCCGTCGAACCTGTCCTTGAGTATGTCACCCACGACTCTGAAAGGGGGAAGCCTCATCCAGCAGGTCTTCACCGTACATGAGCCTGACATCCCGTGGCATTTGCACTCCTGCCTCATCTCGGCTGCTACATGCTGAGAAAACAAAAAGTGGAAATCCGTCAAAAATCTTGTCAAAAAACGTGACCCTCCCTTGGTGTACGGCTCAAGATAAAGTTTTGGTTGATATTTCTTCGTACGTAATCATATACAAATATGCAAAGGTTTATTTATTCATCATAACATTCCTCTCGAAAATAATAAAAGCTAGATACCTAAAATTCAGCTTGCGCCTGAATATATGACGATTTTCATGAATTTCAGTCTAAACATAACAAATTGAAGCCTCTTTGGATTAAATGACCTAGACTCCTATAGATTTGCAATTTTTTTTACATCAAAGTTATGATTCAGTAACCTATTTGAATCTAACGCATTCTTCACTTATTTTTTTTTTGTCTTTCAAAGTTCGTAAATACTGGGACAACTCTAAATTCGAAATTGTTGGGAAACCACGTTTGAGGTTTCTGCTTTGCTCTCCTCCTCCAGCCCATTGAGCACTCGCCTAGATTGTTACCAGTACATAAATCGATAATAAATACTAACTATATCTGTTTAACGTTTAGTGGTCCGGACCCGCTACTCAATGGTGGTCCTAACTCGAAATTGGCGTTTTTAGTTGTCCAGTATTCGAGGACGGGTGCGATGTATCGATGAGAGAACCTTTAATTCAAAAAGCTTCCCAAACCTCTTTTCATTAATGTAGGAAGTGGAAATGGACTGCGCGAGATTTGCTTATAGTCGCGATGGGGTATGTAAGCGCTTCTAACAGTATTGGTGAAAAATTTTCAAACGATTTAAATTGGCGGATTGGAAACTATTTTAGGTCTTTATTTTGATCCCGAACAGGAGGCAGAAGCAGTAAGACTCATAGTTTCTGTCTCCTATTTGGGGTTTTTCTACAGAACAGATTCCATGGATGCCTGAGGTACTCACCACTCGGCCAGCTTCATTGTTGTGAAGGTTCATCTTCTCTCTGAGGTTCCTCCCTCGTTCTCCCTGTCGACGAATTCTCTGGAGAACTTGAAGCCAAAGCCGATATTGTCCGAACAACCGCCCCATTCCCAGTCTCGGACTCCGTGGACACCCGCGGCTCCTTTGGGCGACCCGCGAGCCACGTGGCTGTAGTCACACGTACAGGACTCGATGGAGCCTTCGGCGCAAGAGCGAGCCACTGCGTGCGTCACGGCGGCCGACGTGATAGCGTAGATGAACGCCGTTTCCCGGCACGCTGAAACAAACGCCAAACAATTCTCTCGTTAAAATTTGATTGCCTCTGCCTATACTTCGCCTTTGCGATGTATCTTTAAAAATGTCATTCCTCTAAAATGCAAATTTCAACCAAATTGCTTCTAAAAAACCGCAGCAATTTCTTTCACAGGGATGGTTATTCCTCGGACCAGGAGCATGTAGACTCATTCCAATCGATTCAGCGCCCAAAATTTAGTGGAAAATGATACCCTACACACCTAGGTACCAGAAATCACGAAAACACATTTGAAATGGGTGGATAGATACCGATTTGACCCATAACCTCTTCCATTGGCGCAAATCATTCCGGAACCTGTCTCATTGATTCAGCGTCCAGAAAATGATATCCCACTCACCTAAATCGCCGAAAATCAATTTTTGAAATACACATTTTGATCCCCCCCACTCCCTCTAAATGTGGTCAAATCGCTCTGAAAAGTTTCGAGGGCCAACTAGAGCCGGAAACGGGTCCCTGAGTACGGCGGACGAGAGACGGACATTTTGATCTAGACACCTTGAAACGCCCAGAAAAAAAATGTGGGCTGAATCGGAGATATTGTTTTTTTACATGTTTGACATTGAAGTCAAAATGAGCGTTCTTTTTGTATGTTCTTAAGAATATTGTTATCACCCGTGTTATTCCCTCTTTTGTGCTGGCAAACGAGGCTGTTTGCGCAAAGCACACGGACAGTGCGTCATCTTATTCACGAAAAATCATCGGTGTAATCTTCCCGGCGTTTTTACATGACGTTTGGACGGAGCATCTTGTCAGAAGAGACGAAATTGGGAGACATCAACCACGCGTCAAACTTGATGCCTGTGATGTGAGAAACCCTGTCATTGCTAACAGGCGAATCTCGTGAGTACGATTTATTTTAGCTCACAGTATAATAAAAGTCGAATTCGAACGTTCCCGGAGACCATTCATCCCGGTGTTTCAAGACCAGTGTATCGCTTGAAAAGACGAAATAGTATAACGGAAGGACTCGAAGAACAATGTGGCCGCACATTAGCGGCAGTTGACTCGGCGTAGCGTGGAATATCAATCAGAAATCCGAGGAGTCATCATCGTGTGCCACCACGGTTACTCACGCCCATTCGAAAAGATTTGGGCCCATCTCTCGGCATAGCTCACGGCTATGAAATAACTACGTGGTCGCGGGGAACGATTTGTTCTCGGATTTCGTTCCATCGTTGCCTATAAGTCATCCAGGAGCCGATGATTGCTCACCTTTTCGTTCGTAGTTTGTTCGAGAAATCGATGTTTTTCGGGCGAAGGCTCTTCTTTAGGATGTCACACGGTTCCATTGTTTCGTTCTTATGGTTTCCGTTTGAGTTGAAGGGTGCTGCTCTTATTCGGGAATTCGGAATTCAAAATCAGTTTCTGCTCCCACCTTGTTCAGCCCGAAATTCTAATTCGTCATCCTAACTTCTAGTTTGGCGAGAACCTCGAAAATGATGCGGTTCGTTGATCCCGTACATGTTATGCGGGCTCGTCCCGGCGTGCCACGGCGAGAGACGCTTCCAGCAGGTAATTTTGGGTGATGTACTAGGCCTTCTTGTGAGCTTTTTCGTAAAGAAATTATGACAACTAAGCAATCAATGTTGAGACAAAATATCCACGTGGCATTTATGTTTTGAGGACTCTATGTGAGCGCAAATCAAACGTTCCTATCAGATCACATTATATTTTTGGTTAAGACTCACTCATGTATCAAGGTTTAACATAGTAAGTGAGAGAGAGGGTGGCCGTACAATGAATGCTTTGTGATTACATAAAATGATTTAGGTATATCAAAGATTTGCAAAAAATGAACAAAATCAAATCAAATTACGAACGTTTGAAAAATTGACAGATATGAAATTAAGTTGTGTTTTTTCCCGATACTATGTGCGGTAAAATCGTCTCAAGAACTTGATCAGTCGAAGGTTATGACAAGATTGTGTCACACACAGAAGATGAGTCATATATGAGCGACCACTTAGTTCAAGTGGCTCCGCTTTACGAGTCTGACGTCTGCAATCTTATCGATGACCCAGTATTCTCAAAAATGAAGCTATTGGATTGAAGAAACCTTGAAATTAAAGGGAGGTTTATCGAAGGAAAACGTTTCATCTTATTTCGCCGCGAAAATCTCTAAGAGAAGTTCCGGTAAAAATAGGAAGTTTATTTTTTTATTCTATGGTATAACGAGATGAAGAGACGGTTTAACAGAATTTAGTTGATCTTAGCTTGTCAATTTCAAATATTAAATACGAATTGGCCCGAGTTGATGCCGACCGTAAAAGAAAACGAGGATATCGGACCCCCGAAAGCCTCTGAGCTCACAGAAAAGAAGTTAAGAACGCCTGAGAAGCTCATTTCATAGGAGGAAACCAGTTCATTCGGAAGGCGTGTCTAATCTTCCCGACCTCTCACGTCGTTTCGTGTCTCGCGTGGGGCGAGATAACAACGATTTCGGCCTGTGGTGGCACGGTCGGTGTATTTACCACGTATTTATCTCAGACTTTTAAAATTTATTAGATCTCGAACCGCACGGAGGAAGGGTCCCGTCGTTTGCATATTCTGATTCGATTTTAATGATGAAGCTCGTCCCGTAATTTTGTGAACTGGCCTAAGACTCATCTCGCGTCCTTGAGGGAAGGTTTTCTTATTAAAGAGACACAAGGGAACGAGTAGGACTACCAACGATTATTTCCAACAATATATTCAAGACAACTGAAGGGCTCTAAGTGAAAATATTAGGACGTCTTTATTACAAAAAACCGCCTGATGCATTATCCAATTATTTTCTCTTATTCGGTTATTGCTACATGTTACAGCTTTTTCCTAGTTTATATCAAGCCGGAAATGATACCACATATTGTTTAATCGTTGCAAGATCAACAACTTTGTTTTGAGTTGAAAACGCCAGAGGGGCGAGGCTTTAAGACGTGGGAGTCTGAGATTTCTATCTGGTGAAGTTGGTCGGTCAGTTATGTAAACAGTTGGGAGGATCATGTCATCGGAGGTTGAAAGGACTTCTTTCTTCCTTGTCGATGTTTCAACACAATGATCGTGACAGGCCGTCTCGAGCGTGCTTTGGTTTAAACTTGAAATAAGATCAACACGTCGGTCGACATGTGGGGCTCTAGAGAGGAACATGCATTGATTCCTACGAGAAAGTGAAAACATTGCGATTCCAACGGATATCAGCCAACATGGGGAAAATATCAAGCTTTTTATAATATCAGAATGCATTTTATAGGATCAAGGCTTATGGATGGCGGCTCATTACTGTAAAATCATAAAGCTACAACTGACTGTTCCTATCGCAATGACAGAGACACGGTTCAGTCAATCAAACTTGGCCAATGATAGATCAAATTTCAGCTTGTCGTTTGCTTGTCTATATTCAGCATTAAGTTATCGTCTTAGTGCCTCTTTGTCTTTCAATCTCAACCTAATTATCCACACGTTTACTCTCGATACGTTCCAGTCACCGAAGAAAAATGACCAGTAGCCCAACCAGTCCTGGGAGTTGTCCCATTGTTCCCTTCCGTACCTGTAAGTGAGGTCGAGTTGGATGAAACTTTAGAAATTATGTCAGTCCTTCTTTCGCTTTTCTCTCGTTGACACTTTTATTACAGTCTAAAGCGAATCGCACGTCCGTCAGCGATTGTTCAAAAGTTAGAACGCGAAGTGGTGATCATGAACTTCTGGAGTTGCTACGAAGGAACACTTTCCCGTAAAAAATCGTGGTTTTCTTCCAGGAGA